>NQLW01000863.1:0-17373 GCA_002312845.1 Kalanchoe fedtschenkoi
GGCTGCAAGTGCTATAATCATTCGAATGGTATCCATTCTAACAACTAATGCAAATACCTTAAAATAATCAATTCTAGGCTTCTGCTGTAGCCTTTCACCACTAGTTTTGCCTTTAGACGATCAACTTGACTATCAGGGTTGTATTTCGTCTTATACACCCATTTCACTCTGATTGCCTTTTTCCCAGCTGACAAAGGCACCAACTCCCACGTGTCATTTTTCTTTATGGATCCAATCTTTACATCTACGGCCTGAATCCATCCCTTGTCTTTTGCTACCTCCTCGAATGTTACAGGATCACAATCTGCAAATAAACAAAAGTTAACCATAGTTTCATCAGAATTATCTTCCTCATCATCTCGAGTGACTTCGTAGTCTTTCAAAAAGACGGATGGAAGTCTGGTTCGGCCTTGATGTCTAGTTGATCCTAGATCAGTTGGTCGGTCGGGTGATTCAATTTGTGCACGTGTGTTTTCAACTGGCTCCTCCTCAATGAAGATACTAGCAAGATGTTTAGCATCCTTGTGTGACCATTCCCAAGTCGCATCTTCAGTGAACTGGACATTTCGGCTGATAATCAAATCTTTAGTGGTCGGATCATACAACTTGTACCCCTTCATATCAGCACTGTGTCCAATGATGATACATCTTCCACTCTTTTCATTGAGCTTCCTCTGTTGTTATGGAATATGAGGATATGCCACACAACCAAATACATGCATGCAAGAAACATCTGGCTTTTCACCGCTCCATGCCTCATATAATGTCTTTCCATGGACCACCTTCATTGGACACCAATTCAATAAGAATACCTCACAAGCTACAACTTCGGCCCAAAATGGTTTTGGTAGCTTCTTGGCCTTCAACATGCTTCTGGCCATCTCGAAGATTGTCCAATTCTTCCTCTCAGCTATGCAATTCTGCTGAGGTGTGTAACTGGCGGTCAATTGCCTCTTGATTCCTTCAGTATTATAACAGTATGAGAACTCATTAGAAGTGAATTCTCCTCCTTGATCTGATCTTAACGTCTTCAGAACATAGTCACTTTGTTTTTCCCATGAAGGTCTTAAACTCTTTGAACTTTTAGGAAGCCTCAGTATTTTCTTTCAAGAAATAAACTCATGCCTTTCTTGAAAAATCATCAACTAGAGCCTCATGTACCGCTTTCCTCCAAGTGATTTTACCTCTACTGGTCCACAGATTCTGTATGAACCAACTCCAATGGATGGTTTGCTCGCCTCGCATTTCCAACTGGAAATGGCTGTCTGAGTTGCTTCCCAAGCAAGCACGCCTCACATGGCTGATTAGTTACTTCAATGGAAGACAATCCCGTCACCATCTTCTTTAAAGCCAATAATTTTAACCCTTGAAAATTTAGGTGGTCAAATCTCAAGTGTCATAGCCAATTGATGTCTTGCACCATCACCTGGAAGTTCATCTCAGCTTCCTTCTTAGGAATCCATGGGAACATCTGGTTCATCGTCATTTGAACTTTAGCAATCATCCTCATATCTTTGTCTTCAATAGTACAAACCCCAGCTCTAATGGAGACAATATGATATTTCTCTGACAGCTGTTCCAAACTCAGAAGGTTTCAATACAGGTCTGGTACATAATTACATCAGCGATAGTTATAAATGTATCGTCATTTTTCTGGATCCGGATATCAACTTTCCCCTTGATTTGGATCTTTGATTTGTTTCCGAAATTGACCTCATTATGAGAAGATTCATTTAACCAGGAAAAAAGCTCCTTTCTCATACTCATGTGGTTGCTGTATCCCGAGTCAAGATACCACATTCTGAAGAGTTTCCACAACCTAAAGTGGTTTTGCATGCTAGCACCATATTTTGGCGTACTTCGGTAGCGCATGCTTGTTATGCTCGTTCATTCTCTAGTTTTGCTCGATATTCGGATTTGTTGTATCCGAACTGTTGACACCGGTAGCATCTTATTCTAGACTTGTCATGTCCTCCAGTATGACCTCCATGAGCTCTTTGAAAATTACTTTTGTTGGTCTGATCTCATCATGTGTGGTGATTTTGGCCTTTACCTCGACCTTATCCATGACCTCGACCTCCACGATGATCTCCACGGCTTTCCATTTCGACCAGGTTTTGCAACGCTTGCTCTTGACTTGATTCGTTAGCTTTTATGTTCATACGTTTCTCGTGTGAACACAACGAACTCAACATATTTCAGTTGATATTTTTGAAATATTATGCCCATCTTCGATAGCGGCTACAACATATTCAAATCTTGTCAGCAATGATCGTAACACCTTCTCGACGACTCGTTGCTCCTCCAACGTCTCCCCGTTAACCATCATATTGTTAACGACAACCTCGACGCGGTCAAAAAATGTCAATACATTCTTGGATCAATCCTTCGTAGTGACTCAAACTCCCCCCACCCCCCAGCGTTTGTAAGCGCATCCGCATAACTCGTTCATCTCCTTTGAAGAAATTAGCTCTTGATCATACTGGTTTATGTGGACAACCTACTACTTATAGGCACCTCAATTCAGCTGATTCAACAAGTGAAGTAATTTATTAATGATAGGTTCAAGATCAAAGATCTTGGCTACATTCTTAGTTTGGAAGTGACTCATTCAACAAAAGACATATATTTGTCAAAAAAAATATGCTATTGAGCTTTTCACAGATACGGACATGCTTGGATCCAAGCCAACTAAGGATAGCAAGCATAAGCTGAGTCTATCTGACGCTCTAATCTTACAAAACCATTCCTCTTAAAGAAGAATAACTGAAGCTCATCATCACAGGGCCAAATATCTCTAATTCAATGCATATAATAAGTAAGTACAAGCAGACACCAAATAAGCGGCATTTGCAGACAGCTCATCATCTGTTGAGGTACATCAAGGGAGCCCCTAAACAGGGTCTTCTTCTGCCTTCCCACTTTATTCTTCACCTGACTGCCTTCTACGAGGCTAATGGATGGGCATCGTGCCTAGTTAGTTACTCGCAGTTCTTTTTCTGGTTACTGTATTCAGTTGGGTCCAACTCCTGTTTCGTGGTGCACCAAGAGGTAGCAAATTATCTCTCGCTTTTCAGCTGAAAATGAGTACCGTGCCACGGCACAAGTTTGCTACGGACCTGTATGGCTTACTCGCCTATCCGGTGCGATGAAGCGGACTCCGAAGAGGCTCGGGCGAGCTTTCTCGGCGTCAAATAACTACTGGTTAAAGCCTGTGACCTTACTATTCTGGCTTCAAGAGCTTCTTCCATCACAGATTTTTCTCGATACCTTCATATCATTTCTGCATCTACTAAACCAACAGTTCTTCTGAGTTCTGTAATTAGTCTCTGAATCAGTACTCCAGTACAGAAACCACAATGGCAAGACATGGCAACCTGACCATCCACGCCAAATTGGTGGATATTTATCCCGTATTCACTGCTGTCATAGCTCATTGGCGGGCACCGAGACCTGCAATCACTCCCTCTTTAGTACACTGTATTCAGAAAATATGAAGCTAGTAATGGTATTAGCGGGAAACGCCGCAGCTTACACCCGGATTCGGCGGGCAGCTCCGGTTCGGAGCTAAAGCAGTCGAATTCGATGCGTGTCAAACGCGGGTACGATCCGCTTTCCGTATTCAATCCTTTTTTGCCACGCATTATTAGCAACAGGTTCCGGTAAGTCCTTATTTGCCACGCGTTGATACGTGACAAACGATTTCATTCGTAAAAAGAGCTTAAAATGTCGGCATTCTGCCAAGTCAAAACTACGTCGTCTGGCTTTTTAAGAAAAAACGGTGCCGTTTGAATTAGAAAAACGTCGTCGTGTTTTGTTTCTTATAGACGACATCGTTTAATGGTTTCGAGTCCCTTAACTGGTGAGACACCTTCGTGGGCCATGGGCCGATATGGCCCAAAGCAAATATGTAAGGCCGCGTTTTCATGGGCCGGTGACCCCTTCGTTTATTTATTTATGTAAATTAGGTGATTTGTTTTGTGGTATCAGCGTCTTTCTCATCTTCTTCTTCTTCGAGTTGCGATAATGGCGTCGGATCCGTCGTTGGGTTTCCTGACCCGGAAAGATACGGAGGTCAAGCTCCCAAAGCCGACTCGTGTCAAGAACAAGACTCCAGCTCCGATCCAGATCACCGCTGAGCAGATCCTTCGTGAGGCCCGGGAGCGTCAGGAGGCCGAGATCCGCCCTCCCAAACAGAAAATCACCGACCCGACTGAATTAGCCGACTACCGCCTCCGCAAGCGGAAAGAGTTCGAGGACCTGATTCGTCGCGTAAGATGGAATATCAGCGTTTGGATCAAGTACGCGCAGTGGGAAGAGCAGCAGAAAGACTTTCAGCGCGCGAGGTCGGTGTGGGAGCGGGCGCTGGAGGTGGATTACCGCAACCACACGCTGTGGTTGAAGTATGCGGAGGTGGAGATGAGGAACAAGTTTATAAAGCATGCGAGGAATGTGTGGGATAGGGCTGTGACGTTGCTGCCGAGGGTGGATCAGCTGTGGTATAAGTACATTCATATGGAGGAGATGTTGGGGAATGTGGCTGGGGCCCGGCAGGTGTTTGAGAGGTGGATGTCTTGGATGCCGGACCAGCAGGGCTGGTTTTCGTTTATTAAGTTTGAGCTGAGGTATAATGAGATTGAGCGCGCCAGGGGGTTGTTTGAAAGGTTTGTTCTGTGTCATCCCAAGGTTAGTGCTTGGATTAGGTACGCCAAGTTTGAGATGAAGAATGGGGAGATTGAGCGCGCTAGGAATTGTTATGAGCGTGCCGTAGATAAGTTGATGGAGGATGAGGAGGCCGAGCAGCTATTTGTGGCCTTTGCGGAGTTTGAGGAGCGGTGTAAGGAGACTGAGAGGGCTAGGTGTCTTTATAAGTTTGCGCTTGATCGTATTCCGAAAGGGAGGGCGGAGGATCTGTATAAGAAGTTTGTGGCTTTTGAGAAGCAGTACGGAGATAAAGATGGCATCGAGGATGCCATAGTTGGAAAAAGAAGGTTTCAGTATGAGGATGATGTTAGGAAGAATCCTCTCAATTATGATACCTGGTTTGATTATATTAGGTTGGAAGAAAGTGTCGGAAACAAGGATAGAATTAGGGAGGTGTATGAGAGGGCAATTGCCAATGTGCCACCTGCGGAGGAGAAGAGATTTTGGCAGCGCTACATCTACCTATGGTAAGCCTATATCAGCTGATTCTAGTTTTGCTGATTACCATCTACTAACTCATAATGTTAGCTGGAATGAAGGAAGATATTCATATTCATTATGCGTCTGTGTAAATAAATTTATATATGTCTCACGCATTGAATTTTAAATACAATTCAGGATAAACTATGCATTGTATGAAGAGTTAGATGCTGGCGATATGGAGCGCACAAGGGATGTGTATAGGTATGAAAAATTAGTGAATCAATTTTATTCATTTGTTTCATTTACTCTCAGCTAGATTATTCCACATCACTTTTTCATCCACTACTTTGGTAGATATGCAGTTTTCAGCTTTATTTCGACACCTTTTATTTTCTGTCTTGATTTGCATGTATCAGTCGCAGTCAAATGCTCTTTTGTATAAGTCACAGTTTGCACATCTGAACAAACTGTAACATGTTTTCTCAGTGTACTAGTTAACCCCTCTTTGATTTGATGATGATAGCAGACATGTTTCTCCTCATATCACATATTTAGTTGTCTCTTGGTCTATTACTGTGAAAACTCATGTTCACTTAGTTTTATGGAAAAACATATTTTTATCCTGATTGTTGAAACTAATATGACAATATATTTTAATTTTTCAGGGAATGTCTCAAGCTTATTCCACATGAAAAGTTTTCTTTTGCAAAAATATGGCTCATGGCTGCCCAATTTGAAATACGCCAGTTAAACCTGAAGGGAGCCCGGTTACTTTTGGGTAATGCCATAGGGAAGGCACCAAAAGACAAGGTATTGTATATAATTTTGATTTGTGCGTTCATTTTGAAATATCACTGTTAGTTCAGTGTTTTTGAGCATTATGTCTTCACTATCACTTTGTTCTTTTGTTTGGTGTGAAACAGATTTTCAAAAAATACATTGAAATAGAATTGCAGCTTGGAAACATAGATCGTTGCCGTAAGCTATATGAGAAGTATCTGGAGTGGTCTCCTGAAAATTGCTATGCGTGGTCCAAATACGCAGAGCTGGAAAGATCCTTGGATGAGACTGAGCGAGCCAGAGCTATTTTTGAGCTCGCAATTGCGCAGCCTGCATTGGATATGCCAGAGCTATTGTGGAAGGTACATTTGATAATATCTTTGCCAGTGAGACACTGTGAATGTGATCCCCTCACTGTGACATCTTTTAATAATGCTGTTCTAACATTGAATCTCCTTTCAAATAACAGGCATATATCGACTTTGAAATATCTCAGCGTGAATTTGATAGGACAAGAGAGCTCTATGAGAGACTTCTTGACCGTACAAAACATCTCAAAGTGTGGATAAGCTATGCCAAATTTGAGGAGTCCATTGTGGAAGAACTTGCAAAGGATCTTGATTTGCCAGAAGATGATACCAACCTCATTGAACTAAAGAAGCAGTCCATTCAGAATGCTAGAAGTAAGCTATTCTACAGTTTTTCTATTATTTTTTCTACTTTTTTTAGATCCTCCAAGTGATTTGTTAACATTGGTATTTTCGAAATTGTTGTATTAGGGGTCTTTGAGAAGGCAATTAATTATTATCGGACTTCTGCACCTGAGCTAAAAGAGGAAAGAGCCATGCTCATGGAAGAGTGGAAGAGGATAGAATCTAAGTTTAGTGATCTTGGTGATGTCAGTTTGGTCCAATCAAAGATGCCAAAGAAACTCAAAAAGCGACGACAGATTGAGAATGAGGACGGTTCATCTGGGTATATTTGTCAACTTTCCTGCACAACCTATCTAGTTATCTGCAGTCGGTTTTATCATTTTGTTGTTAAGAGCTCCTTAAGACCCTTTTATCTCAAAGTGCGTCATATTTGGATGCTGATGATTTATTTGGTGTACTCTTGCCAGGCTTGAGGAATACATTGACTACTTGTTTCCTGAGGAAACCCAGACCACCAACCTCAAGATCCTGGAAGCTGCCTATAAATGGAAGAAGCAAAAAGTTGCAGGGGAGGAAGATTGACCACAGAGTGCTGCTGCTGGTTTTCATCTTTTGTTGGGATATTCATGTAACTTTATCAATGTAAAACAGCATTTGGGGATACAAAGGATTGTAACTTGAATGTGTATAAACTGAGGAAGAAGTGAGATCTTATTCATGAAGGATGAGCAAAAGTCTCAGTTTCTCAGGGAGTTGGAACAGTAAAATCAGGTGAAGGGACATGCAAATTTAGGCATCATGCAAACGTGGACATGATTCCAACGTTATTTCATGTATTCTACCTAAGCAGAATCAAGTTCCAATTTGAGATTGAGAACTCCAGTACTTAAGCCCCGGCATGGGGGGATGGATTGCTAATATAACTACTTGAAAGGAATCGTTCATACATATCAGACAATGCGTAGTGCTGTCTTCGAGCGACGTTTATTCTCTCCTTAACTACTTGAAAGGAATCGTTCATACATATCAGACAATGCGTAGTGCTGTCTTCGAGCGACGTTTATTCTCTCCTCTGTATCACTTTCCTCTTTCTCTCTCAATTGCGCCTTCAGTAGTCCTGAACTCTTTGCAGCCTACCCACGTCGTCCAAGCAAGTTATCTTCGCTCATCAATAAGACAAACAGCCTGATCATATCTATCTGTGTCATTAATATTTTGGATTGAATCTGTGAATCCACGAATCGGCCTACAACACATCTGTTGGTATTTCACAAATCTGGTTTTGCAGGTGGTAAAGCTATGCCTTTGAAGCAGCCCAAGGTCCAACAGAAGGACTATGATGAGGTACATCAAACCAAATCCACTCTTCTTTTCTTGTGTTCTTTCTAAGAATCTCATCAGCTGTCTGCCTTGTATTTATATTGTACCCAATTAGTATTGAAGTTGGAGCAATGCTATAAATACTGAAATTGAAACCAATGATTTATATGCCTATTCCCCGAACTGTCTTTGTTATGTACCCTGCTATGAAGTAGCTTGCTCAGGAATTGCCTGCCATTGATATGGAATCAAGTAGCATACAAACGAAAGGGTCTTTTCTTGTTATTTGGGTGCAGATGGCACTTCACTAACAAGAAAAGAAACATCCTTGTTGCGATTAACGCAGGTCAGGATTTTATTGATGTGCAGCAATCTTAACCTTGTACATGTCTTTCTCACTCTCTGCAGAATGATATGGCTAACCTTCAGAAGAAGAAGGATGAGGAGTAGGTCAGCCATTTTTCTTCTCTTAGATGTTGATCGAGAGCATAGTCATTCATAAATTTGAATTGCCACTCAGGCACCCAAGGCACAGCAGAAAGGATCATTTGGTGGGGGGTGGCCGGACTCAAGAAGAGTGGAAAGAAATGAGGGCCTTTCTACTAAGCACCAAGTTTTCTTTCATATAGAGCTTGTGTTGTGTGCCCAAATTACAATGAAGAATTTGGCTGTGAAAGTTGCCACGGCAATGTCTGTTCGATCCTTTCGAATGAAAAAATTCAATATGGGGTCCCGTTAACTCAGGTTTCGTTTGCCAATTTAAGTGATGTGCAACCCATGAACTGCGTTTGCTTTATTATGCTGCCAGCTTGATGGCCAAGTGCTGTAATGTAACAGTGGAAATCTGTTGAAGAATTAATAACAGCTAGTTTCACAAGTATCATATTCAGGCCAGGGGGTTGCGGTCAAAATCAGCCCATAATAAGTAGAGAAATGGAGATTGAAGCACAAATTCATCCATAGATGTGCAATGTGCATTTTGAGTTAAGGAAGAACCCAAGGCAGATTTTACATAGGTTTCAGACAATTTTTCATCAACTGTAAATGGAGAAAGACACTCCTCTGAAAAATGGCAGCACCTTAAGTTGTTTACTATATGTTATCTCAGGCTGAATGCTGTGTATCGATTCCTAGAGGCCTTCAAACAACATTTGAACTTTTCCAGCTCCTGATTCTGGGACTAGTTTCGAGCACTCCATGTACAAACTACGTGAATAAAGTAACAACATCTCTTCGATAACCCCTCACCATTAGCAGCCTTTGAACATTCTCCACCAACAAGTCCATGTACTCCATGTACAAATACGCAGGATGGTGAGCAGGAGGGGGCGGTAAACTGACAAGAACGACAGCAGCCATTCTTGAATATGTCAATATGGTTGAGTTGAGCTTCAAGGTTGTGTAAAGGAATTTCTCAACTTGATGCTCATTGACAAACACTGGCTTCCCATCAGCCATCAGTTGGTTTCCTCTTCCTTCCCTTTCGGCCTCCTCCTTCATTTCACTCAAATATGTAGATATTCGACGTTGTGCAGCCGTGAAGGCTTCCACAGACTCATCTTGGGCTTCACCATCATTTTGGGCGTCCCAAGACTTCATGCTTATGACAATAACTTCAGCTTGCATTCGCAGATCATACAGGAACTTTTTTACATCTGCCTTCAACCCTTCAGCATCATCATCCTCCTCAGCAATGCACACGACTTGAATTTTACAACTCTCAAAGCTCTCCTTTGTTAGGAGGAGCTGTGATAGGAGAAGCATAAGACCTCCATCTCTCACAATCCAGTATAAGTCAATGCTACCATACTGCCTTTGATATTCATTAGGCCACTCATCCAGCCCTTTAACAATAACCACCGCCTTGTTTGCAACAATGCAGTCATTGATTATCCCAATGAATGTGGTAGGGATCTCAGTTAGATTTTCACGACGCCATATTTCAGGGTACCTCATTACAACTATGTTTGGTTTGAGATTACCTAGACCCATTGTTTGGACAATCCCCTGGAAGCCAGCAGACATGCTGGGAGCTACCACTATTTCTGCCACTCCTTCACAACGCCTGTACTCTATGTAAGTCCCTAGTTGCTTCGTGGCTATCTTGGCGTCTTCAGCCCGGTCGTGGTAATCACCATCTAGAATTGAAACAAATATAGACATTCCTCTACCCTTTTTCTTCATGCAGTTGGCGAAATCAGCGAGTTTCGGATGACAAGGCACATTTTCTGGTAGTTTTCCCCAGGGTCGGCAGAAAATTAAAGGGATGGGGTACCAGTTCTTTGGGTGAACTTGTTCTGCTCCTAATGATCGCAGACTACGAAGAGCTAGTTGAAAGTAGGCACTTTTGAAACCATCTCCCCAGTCCCCAGCCTTGCCTTTGAGGCACACATAATAATAAATGAGTGATGCGAGGGCTAGCGACACGATAGTGCACGGTATAGATATGAGGAGCATGATCACCATACAAAGAAATGCTCCAAGCAGTGAGAGGCTCCAGTGGTGAAATTTCCACCTCGGACGCCAGCTGGGAGCATCCAGAAGATCCAGGAGGAAACAGGACAGGTTTACACCTCCATAGCACAGAAGGAAAAACATGGTGATTGCAGGAGTAATGAGATCCAAGTTACCAATGAGAACACAACAGATGCAGATTAACGCAGTGAAGAGAGTAGCTGCATAAGGTTCACAGCCGTCTGCAACCTTAAAGTAGTTTAGAACAGGTAGTATATCATCATTAGCAATTGCTGCAAGTAAACGTGGGGCGCCTGTAAGGCTTTGGAGAGCTGCACCCAATGTTGACAGAATAATTCCAATGTAAATGACAGCGGGAGAGGGCCATGCTATGGTAGCTGTAAGATACCTATCTGTTAACAGCTTCTCCCTGGTGGCAAGAGCACCAAAAAATAATACAGAAATCAGGTAGAGTCCCGTTGTTGTAAGTGTGGCAGCTAAGGTGCCAATGGGAATTGATTGTTGGGTGTCCTTAAGCATAGCAGAGCGATTAGACCCTGCCATGATCCCTGTTACAGCTGGGAAAAAGAGACCAACCAGGGCACTATAACTCCAACTTACATCACCATCAGGTTCTGGTATTCCAGCATTATTCGTATTTTGATAATCTGAGCTCCAGTTTTCTCCAAAGGTTCTGAAACTGAGCCCAGTAATACCAGGTTTTGGATAATCTTTCCTGGCTGAAAAAACGCCAACAAATATGCAGAATATAGAGAGTAAGACTGGGATCAAGAATGCAGGAGCAACTCGGTTGATCATTTTCACGCCACCAAACACAATAAAGCATAATATGATGGTCACCAGGATCCCATAAATTTGAAGATCGTGTAAACTTGGAGCTGTTATAGGATCAACAGTAGTTCCATTCACCTTAGTGATGGTTTCCGAGAAAATTCCAGCACCTGGAACTGCGCCCAAAAAGGTTTCTACTGCTCCCAATACGTACATAGCTCCAGCCACTGCAGTCCCAAGGAAGAAACATAAGCCAATACTGACTCCAACTTCTGGACCAAGGGCACGACCAATGAGATAATACGGCCCTCCACCCTTCATAGCACCATTTGTGGCAATAGCACTCAAGGAAATGGCAGTCAAGAAAGTGCACAAGCTACAGAATGATACGAGCATCATTGATTCACTTATCCCACCCATGCCAACAATCCAAGTAAAACGAATGTAGTAGATAATGCCCAAAATATTCTGCAAGCAAGGTACAAACACACCCATCATTATGCCCAGTTTGTGATCATTAGCCTGTGGTCGGCCAAGGTTTATGGAAATGTCGTCACCATCCTTGGGACCCGAAGGCCCCTGCCCTTGTTCACTGGTCATGCTCTTAAGGCCGAGTATATTTACAAGAGAATCAAAACCAAACAATTCCAGTTTCGATTCCCTGCGTGATCCATGGGCATCTGCACGAGCAGAAAATGACCCATCTCTCATCCTTGCACTCATGCTGCGTACAACGTTTACTTTCATTTTCTTAGAGGGGGTTGATGGTGCATTATCCAGAGATGCCATCTCAAGAACAGCACGATCCTGAGCCACGACGGGTCTGTAATTACTACCCGAATTGTTTCTCTGCAGATTCCTCTCCATGCTCCTTCTATTATCTCCATTTTCCATGTCCAATCATCAACCACAACACATTACTCGCGACTCAAGTCAAAAGCCAACCCAATGTTTGGTATAGTCAGATTTGTAACTCATTCTCCGATCAAAGTTTAAGGAAACAAATTTTCAACAACTATAGACGCACATTGCAGTTTAAACATTACAAAGAGAAATTGGAGAAGACGCGACGAAAATGGAGTTTCCTTGATTTTCTGTAAATGAGGAGCAATTTAACCATTACAAAAATGGATATACAGACATTGTTGGACACAAGAGTTTCTTCTACTAACACCCTTTCCTATATTTGGTATATCATATGCCAAGAATAATAAGTAGTAAGTACTACTTTATTTGCTCGATAAATGGCAGCGATAATTCCAGTTGCAATTGGAGCTGATCAGCACAGTTTGGCATTCATGGATAAGATACTGAGATATGTTTCCAGATCACAAGGGCAGTACCCTTAGTCAATTCGTATGCGAGAATCTTCGTGATCACTTCCTTTGTAGTCTGAAAAAACAGATGATCAGTGACAAGCACAGACCCCATTGATACAAAACTAATGTGCATTTCATTCCTTTCCATTACCAGTTACAATCTTTCAAGGACTAATACAAGTCACAACTTCAACAATCTGACATAGAAATGTGACTCCATTTTCCAGCAAGGAGGAACACAACACTAAGAAGCTCAACTCATCATATCCGAATTACACACATATAATTCAATACCCAGAAACGCTTTTAACTTTCAATCTGCTCAACTCCGCCTTCCCCAAGATTAAGATCTCTCATGGCATTAGCTAAGCCAGAATAACACTCAACCAGCATCTGTGGATCAGAGTAATGCCTAACAGCCTGCACAATCGACCTTACCCGGCCATACGGATCCGAGCAATCAAACACCTCTGATCCCACAAACACCCCATCACACCCCAGCTGCATCATCATGGCAGCATCAGCAGGGGTCACAATTCCACCAGCAGCGAATTGCACCACAGGCAGCCTCCCCATCTGCTTGGTCTGGGCCACAATGTCATAAGGCGCATTGATCTTCTTGGCAAAGGCGAAGACCTCATCCTCATCCATGTTGGCCAGCTTCCTCACATCTCCAAGCACCGATCTCACATTGCCAACAGTCTCGACCACATTACCAGATCCACGCAAGTCTCCCTGAATTCTCACCATTGCCGCACCCTCACGCACCCTCCTAAAGGCCTCGCCCAAATCCCTACACCCGCACACAAACGGCACTCGAAAATTATGCTTGTTGATGAAATGCTCCTCGTCCGCCACCGCCAGCTCCTCGCTCTCATCAACATAGTCGACATCGATCGACTCCAGAATCATAGCCTCCACGAAATGGCCAACTCGCGACCTCGCCATGACCGGAATCGCCACCGACTGCTTGATCCGCTTCACCAGCGCCGGATCCGCCATCCGCGAGATCCCGCCGCTGCGCCGCGGCTCCGGATCAGAGACAGAAACGCAGCAAGCGCCGGCCGACTCGGCGATCTTGGCTTGGTCGGGGCTGGAGGTAACGACAACGACGCCGCCGCGGAGCATTTGCGCGAGGCTGATTTTGATGGAAAGGGAGTTCTTTTTGGAGTCAATGATGGTCGCGCCGCTGCTGCTGTAGACCGTCACTGCGCCGTTGTCCTGTTCCGCCATTGCTGCTGAAATCTCCTCTGCTGCTGCTTGCTCGATTATGATCTGCCGATGAAGTTAATGCAACACTCTGTCTGCCTGTAGAGAATGAGAGATAATTGGAGAGTGGTGGAGAAGGCGGAGGACAATAAATCGCCGATGCCGACTTTTTCTAGAAGATTCGATTTGAAAAATTGCGACGCGGATTGAACTGGAAACTTCTGCCGGTTTCCTTGAGAGAGTCGACTCGCGACTGCGCTACGACCTGCAACCGACTCGACTCGACTCGGAAAACTCTGTTCTTCATTGGGCCTTGTACTTTGGGCATTTTTATTGGGCTAGACGCCCAAGCCCAATAAATTGTAAGAAATTGCTAGGGATTATTTATTAATTGCATTTGAAGATGCTGAGAAAATCAGAAATTGAAAATTATCGTCTGATACCTGGATTTGTCAATTCGCCAGTTTCTGTCGATCCAGCGACCTGAAGCTGCACGCATCTACTGGTAATTTTTGCTGCTCTCGACTCGCCATCTTCATCCAGTTGTCTGCTTTCCTTCGATTAGTTTGGAGTTGTTATCTGGGCTTGCATTAGATTTTCCACTAGCGCACGATTTGTATTGGATTTAGGGTTACCTAGTTTGCTTTCTTCTTGGATTGTTTTCTGAGGATTTTGATGCTATTTAGATAAAAAAAAAATTGAACTGCTGCTCATCTTGTGCCTATGGGAAATATTTTTATTAAGGATGTTTTTGTTTCATTTTTGTTGTGCATTTGTTTAATGGATTTTTTGCAGCTGTGATTGCGTTTTTATGTCAAAGTAGGCTTCTCTTTTCTGTTTCGAAAATGATGGTTTTGTGTGATGTTTGACACAGGAAGTGATTGGCACTGTGTGTTAGCTGCAAGTGGTTATGGCAGACTTGGAGAATTTGCTTCTGGCGGCAGCCGGAAGAACTGGCGGTGGATCATCGGGGAGGAACAGGAACGCTATTCCTCCATCAAGAAAGAGGCACAATGTGCATTCCGATGACGGTAGCGATTCCAAGGATGAGGACTCAGATGATGGACCTGGGTATAATAAAAATAGAAAACCGTCTGGTTCTCAGGTACCATTGAAGAAGCGGTTGGATGCTGGTGATCGAAATGGTAATAGGGGTAGCTCGGATGACGGTTCAGGGCAGGATGGCGATAGTGGAGATGAGTCTATAGGCAGTGATCTTTATAAAGATGATGATGATAGGCAGCAACTTGCTGAATTGACGGAGCTAGAGCGGGAGCTTATTTTGTCCGAACGAGCTGAAAAGATGAATGATAAGAAGTTTCCTGAGAAATTTAAGTCAAAACGGGAGAGTGAGAAGAAGAATCAGTCGGCCAAGCAAACTACTCCGGTTTCAACTTCTCGTGGGGTTCGCTCGTCTGCCAGATCAGCTGATAGAGCGGCTGCCAAGGATGATGCGCTGAATGAGCTCCGAGCCAAGCGGTTGAAGCAACAGGATCCGGAGGCACATAGAAAGACGCGAGAGGCTTCAAGGGATGGGTCGGCTGGTAAAGGGTTTGAGCCGGTGAAACGAAAAGCTTTTACGTCCACTAGCCTCAGTAGTTCGAGTCAGAGTGACAGTGACAGCGATGATGATGGGTCAACTGGTGACGGACTGGGCGATAGTGATGATGAGAGGATGGAATCCAAGGTGCCAACATTCGAAAATATTAAGCAGATAACTATTCGAAGGTCGAAACTGGCTAAGTGGCTTATGGAGCCGTTTTTTGATGATCTAGTTGTGGGCTGCTTTGTCAGAGTCGGTATTGGGAAGTCCAGAGCTGGACCGGTATACAGACTCTGTATAGTCCGTAATGTGGACGCCTCTGACCCTAATAGACAGTATAAGCTTGAGAATAAAATGACGCACAAATTTCTGAACTGTGTGTGGGGTAATGAGAGCTCAGCTGCTAGGTGGCAAATGGCTATGGTTTCTGACTCTCCGCCTACGGAGGAGGAATACAGGCAGTGGCTGAAGGAGGTGGAGCGGACCGGTGGCAGGATGCCTACCAAAGATGATGTGAATGAGAAGAAGGAAGCAATTCAGAAAACAAATTCGTATGTCTATTCGGCAGCCACTGTGAAGCAGATGTTACAGGAGAAGAAATCCGCATCAGCCAGGCCGATGAACATTGCTGCTGAGAAGGACAGGCTGAGGAGAGAACTGGTAGTAGCTGAAAGCAGGCGGGATGATGCGGAAGTTGAAAGGATCAAGTTGAAGCTGCAGAAATTGGAGGAATCGCGTCAGCCACAAGTGAAGGACGAAAAGGCTCTTAGATTAGCTGAAATGAACAAGAAAAACCGGGCTGAGAATTTCAAAAATGCTTCACTTATGAAACCAGTTAAAACTGGGCTGAAGGCTGGGGAAGCTGGGTATGACCCCTTCTCGAGGAGATGGACGAAATCAACAAATTATTTTTCAGCGAAGCCTGCTGCAAATGGGGATGCTGCTGCTGAAGTATCTGGTGATGTAAAAAGCAGTGCTGCTGTGGGTGGCGGATTTGCGGCCACAGCAGCAGCCCTGGAAGCAGCAGCTGATGCTGGGAAGCTGATTGACACAAAGGCTCCAGTGGAGAGAGGGTCCGAGTTCAACTGGCTGCATAACTTTGAGCTCAACATATCATTAGCAGGGCTACAGAAGTACGGTGGTCCACAAGGCTCAGCGGCTGGATTCATGGCTAGGAAGCAGAAGATAGAAGCAACAATTGGTCGTAAAGTCCCGGAGAATGATGGCAAGAGACATGCACTGACTCTTACAGTAAGCGACTACAAGAGGCGCAGAGGACTGCTCTAAACAGAAAAAGCTATGTTTCATTCAATTGAGACTTCTGATTGATCCCATGATACGGTCAAGTAGGTTTTTTGATGTTTATGTCAAGCCTTCTGCTTGATTTTATATTTGTTATTGTGAAAGGCAGATGTTGTGTATGGAATCTGAGAAAGATGTATTGCGACAATTTGTGTCATTCACAGAACAAACTAAGGCCAGCTGTGACCTTAAACCCTTCTGACTTTGAATCATCCAATATCGAAAAATAGCCTGTACATCTCAACATTTGCTCTGACCTCATGCTCATCTACCACATGAATCCAGAACAGGAAAAAAAAAATTTGGGTCATTAATCTTCGAAATTGGATGCTGAGATGCTATCCACGTTCAGTTTTCTAATAGTTCTCCAAACTTGTGCCTCTGCTCGTGCAATTCCTTCATGGTCTGGTCGAGCTCCGGAAAGGCCGAGAGAAGCAGGAGCTCAATGAGCTCAAAGGCTAGTTGCTTCAAGCACACGGCTGACTGCACCACAAGTTGAAAATGTGATAAGGAGATGTATAATGTACGAATCAACAAAAGTTGGGAAAGGATCAATTTAAAAATAATTTCACAGTTAGCAAGATCGATATCCATCTACGTTTTTCCTAATGCACTTACCTGAATGAAAAAGTATAGATCCTTTACACAATGTTCATACTCCTTTCGACCAATTACACTGACAACAGCAGCTGGTGCTTTGTCTGCAAGGGGGAACTTCCACAAAATGTTAGATCATTGTACAAGAACCTTCAATTGTTTTGCAAATCCTATGGGTAGGTAACTGTGAAACCATACCTATCATAAGTTCATAAACAAGCCTAGCACGTCGATCAGCTTCTTGTCTCTGCTGTTCTTCAAAGTCTTTTTCCTTTTT
>NQLW01000863.1:17441-45782 GCA_002312845.1 Kalanchoe fedtschenkoi
CAATTCCTGAAGCAACCAGTGATCCCTGACGGAGGCGTTGGATTTTTTCAAGCAACCAATCATCTAAGGCATCACCCATTCCCAGATGTAATAATTGTTTTGCAACCCAGAAAGCTTTTCTCCTAGACATCATAATCATAATTAATAAATAATTGATCAACCTTGGCTGAAAGGTAAAATTCAAAGACAAAAGAATCTCCAGGTTATGTGACTACTGACTGCATACCTGATCCATCCGCCGTCTTCAATATGCAAAATAACATCCACCAAATCCAATAACGGAACACTTAGATTCGGTGGCACCCACTGCAAACAAGAAACGCAAACAATTTCTTTACAAAAATTGTGTAGCCACTTAAATGTGGACATCTAGAGGCAATTCAAGGTTCCAACATGAGTTTGCAGCACTGAATTGACATCGTAAAAAACAGTTCAAATATCCTGGCCCCAAAATTTGTGAGGCGGGAGAATGCTATACTGAAATGGACTCCAAATTCACCTCTGCAGGAAATGCTGGATCTGCAGCATTAGAAGACAGCCGAGATTCGCCCTCAAAACCATCTTTTTTCCTTCTTTGAGCATTACTTGCCAAGTTTTTCACACCTGACTTCTTGGGAACCATTATCTCCAAATCACTATCCGGATCCTCATACCTCGTTTCAGAATCTTTACCAGGTCCCAAAATCTGCGAATGACCTTGTTGCTTTGCGTTAACTTTAGAATTTGGAACCACGCCTTTGGGTGTAATCTGCGTTATGGGGTCCTTGCTTTTGGCACTCACATTTGACCCTCCATAGTCTGTGGCCTTCTTACCTCCATTTGATGACAAATTGTCATGTCTGACTAGAGTAAACAAAAAATGACAAATGAAGGGATAGATAGTTATTGGAATCTGACAATCAGATACGCAATAAAAAGTTACTAACCTTGTAGAGTCTCAATGATGGAGAATGAGTTCGAGAATGTATACGTCTGCAAAACATTGGATAAACAATGAGTAAAACCTTTGACAGAAAAAAATTATGGGAGAAGGTGGCTTTTCACAAATACTAACCTGTGAATCAACACTGAGGAAGTCCCAGACTTCCACTGCACTCGAGACAGTAGGAAGCTGCATGAGTCTCTGCAGAAGATATCATAATAAAAGTAAAAGAACATGAATCCACATCATCAAAGGAGACCCGAGACATCATTACGCCAATTGTTAAAGAAGGCGCTGAACAAACTTTGGTATCAAACAAATTCTAAGAAGCAAATGGGGGGTACATTATTTCAGTTTAAACAACAAAATATAATTTTGATCCAAGCAACAATAATTTTTAGAAATTAAAAGTGATATCTCTCACTTAGCAGATGCAGGTAAAGCCCAGTTTTACAAGACTGGTACACATTCATGAGAAGCATTTTGGGCAGCCATACAACAGCAGAGGGCAGATGGAACTACCTTCAAGTATTTGTCAAGCAATTGACTACGCTCTTGAATGACTGACATGTCTAAGCCTGTAGTTAGAAAATGTTTTGGAGGTAAAGGAAGGTTGTATTCTGGATATTCTTTCAGTCGCCTGTGTAGTTCTTCAAAATGTTTAAACCTATATGACGAATTATAAACTCCATTTAGGAAAGCTTTAAAGTTTACACCTCAACCAGCCATGAATGCATAAACCTACTAGATGTAATTTCTCCATCACACACACAGAGGGGCTGCATATATTTGTACCTTCTTTTAATTGACCAGTTATTGTTGTTCACATCTGTCACATATATGGAATACACGGCAAATGTTCCAGAATCACTTCTCACTATATTGGCAGCTGCAACCTGGAATAACAAAGGTAAGATCATTTTTTTTTCATCAATGAAATTAGTTCAGAAGACTACAAGCATAATGCTTGGTACCTCACACCTAAGCCTCAGAAAGGCAGCTGCCAATAACACGTATTCAGCATGGTTACCACTACCAGATGCACTTTGACTATCAGGAACAGACAGAAATGAGGCTGAAGATGAAGCGGTCAAATTGCTGTGAAGTCTACCCAAATTTTCAACCTCGTGCTCATCACTAGATTCCTCATTCTTGTCTTGACCAATTGGATTCAGTATATCTTGCCCATCTCCGGACAGAAAGCTTGTTCGTTGAACCTCTTTCCATGAAGGAACCTTTTTACTACTGACCTTAAATCTTTTTCTCCCAGAATGAGCTCTGGAAGCATGACCTTTAGCTGACTTTTTTGTGCTATGGCCATCAAAGCTCTCAAGCGGATGATGAATGCGATCCACAGAAACATTTTTATTCTTTTTGCTATCCCAAACTTTAATCTCTGGAGAATCAAGACCAGTCACTGTATTGGCTTCTTCATCCTCAGATGTATACGAACTGCTGCTAGTGCCACTTATTTCAGATTCTTCTGGGAGCATCGGCTGTGAAACCTGTTTTCTGATCACATGATTGCTTGATTTGTTACCATTAAGTTCAGAAGTTGTTCGCTTCTCTAGCTCATTATTCCTGGCCTTCAATATATCATTCTTTTCCAGTAGCAGAGGTGGTGTCTTTATCAGATCACCTTTGCCAATAAACATCCCGTTTACAGACTTCTGAGGCACTTGTTCTATAAGACTTTCATTTTTCTTGAAATTTCTTCCTTTGGCCCACATGTTTTCAATATTTTCTGGAGCAAGGGCCTGGGTTTTCCTGTGTGACATTTTATCTAAAACATCACCCCATTTACCTCCAGAAGACTGCCGCAGAATACCTTGGACCTCTCCACTGCTGGTGCCAGATGGCATGGAGCTCCATGAACGAGAAGAACGGGTATCAACAGATAGCAAAGGATCCTTTGCTACACTGTCTTTATTTTGTATCTTATTTGTGTTGGTTGCAAGTTGTTTCTCCTTCAGTGGCACAAGTTCAACTCCTGTAACAGCATCATCAGGAGCAAGGGAAAGATCGGCTGTCAGCCTAGACAATTTAAATGCTTTAGACTGAGATGTATCTGAGGCTTCGCTGGACCCTTTACTGGCTTTCATACGAGAAGTGACAACGTTTTCAATCCTTTCATTGATAAACCTGTGGGCGAAGTTAAAGACTTAGGACAATAACACACCGAGACTCAACGTGTGATTAAGACAATGAAATTGAGAACACGATACCGAGGATTAGCTAAGTTCACAACAGGCCGCATCACAGCGCAAGCAATGAGCTCCCTAACAGTGTAACGGAAATAACTGCATTGCAAGTTTTCTGATTTGAATGTGCAGGATATAAGACCACTAATCAGGTGTTGCAATACCTGCAACATTTGCAGTGGATAACATTGTCACCGCAAGATACATGATAGAATCTGAAGTCACGATCAACAGGTCGGATGTAAACTACCTTGTGCTCTGCTTCAGGTGAAAATAACGCAGGATGCAATTTGTCTTCGGCAGCCAAGACAACTTTCAGTTCTCTGTCTTGACTTTCTAATGCTATCGAGCCTAATTGAGGCGTTTTCATCTTAGCTTGAGCTACACGGAAAACCTTCAAGTGAGAGCAAATCATGTTGATTATATCCCTGCAGCAATCAAGATAACGGTAAGAGAATCTGATTATGAGCACCAAGTTGTAAACTTAAACTTAGCATCTCATATCCAAGAACCTTGTCAAGAGATCGATGAGGTTAATATTCTTCATTCGGAAGGATAACTCTCCAAGAACCCCATTAATGAGATGCACCAGCTCTTCTGGACCTTCTTTATCGGGCGTAATACGGGAGTACCATAAATCTGTCACCCACTCGGAGACGAGATGTCGAGTAAATTGATCCAATGCCTTTTCAACATGAGGAGAATTAACTTTTCTTTTCCATTCAGACCTGTCCACAGTTTTATTTATGACAGGCGGTCTGCTTGAGGCCTCGGTGTTTTTCGAGGTTTGGCTACTTTTGTATATGATGGCCTTCCGGCGCATCTCAAAATCAAGAGAGAAATATCTGAGAATGACAACCAGAAGTAGAGCTGCGGGCAGGTTGACCAGAACCGAGGAGCTAGTCACTAGCAAGGGAATAAGAATGTCAAGGTGATTCAACGGCATTGTTATTGTAAGTTAATTACTATGTCACCAGAAAAGGGATAACTCTCAAAATTACAGCCTCCTACCTCTAACAATTCAGAATTGCAATTCAGTTCAATAAAGTGTAACATAATCGAAAATGCTCTTTCCTCGTTTCCTTAGTAAGTTGAAGTCTGCCGGATCTTATAAATGAGGTGTGTGGGGTGTAATCCGAGCTTGCTTAAGTGACCAAAAGCACCACCATTTTAAATTCATTAAAACCTCCAGCGTAAATAAGGATAAAAGATCCAACAAGCACACATAATAAATTTGAAAAACAAATTGCTAAAATGGTAATATGCAGCCAGTAACAAACTAAATTGACAAAGGTATTATGCGGCACTTCCCCAAGAATGCTGGTAAAAACAACCGCAAGATAATCCAAGAGATGTTTGGGGCAGATTCTGAAGAGCCATTAAACCCAAAACAGGAGTCTCAGTGACACAATTACGAAATGATTTACTAAGAAAAATAAGTAGTTGCAAATGCTGGTTAAAAGCTGTTTAAGTTGAAGTCTAGGGCATGGAAAATAATTAGCAGGAGCAGCAGTGGTTAGTTTTAGTAGGAGAAGGAAAGAAGAAGCAAGACTTACAAGACATGATATAGGACAATCCGACGACGCAAATGGCAAGGAAGACGCCTCTTTTCTTTCCTTCCTCGATCAGGTCCTTGGCCGTCACCATCTTTTGCGAGCTCATGTCTGAGATCGACCCGACCCTAAATCATATCAACAAGAAATCAATCAAACACCCTACCCAATGCGAATCGCGGATGAACCGAGTCATGAAAGATGGCACACCAGTCGCAGCCAGACAACAACAACAACTCAGCGGCCAATCAACAAGGATGGACAGAAATTGATGTGTGCGTTTTTGTAATCGCGTGTGGTTGAAGCTGCCAAAATCGGGTAGCAAACTTCCTATGGGGGACGCGAAGATGGACTTTGAAGATGGGATTCCTTCTCGTCTGCTTCGATGAAAATTGAAATGGGGAAATGTGAAATTGGGGATTGAATTTTATTTTATTTTATTCTTTTCTGGGTTGTGAATTAGAAATTGAAGTTCCAAACACCAACGAATCTACTCGCACTTCATGATGAAACGGAAGTGGGATAAAAATAAACGTAGTTATGATTGTTTATGTATTCAACTCTACCCTTAGATTTATTTAAATTAATTTTAATGTATTTTAATTAATTTACATTTAAAATTTAATAATTCCATATTTTGAAATAAACTGGTATGTCTGTCCCATAACATTGATCATTTTGCTGCTGCATTTGATCATGCATGGATCCATCAGATATGTTCATATGCCCGTCTCCGGGTAATGCCGGTTAGGGCAAGTCGATGACAAGTATGATCATTTTGTTCAACTCTAATCCGATTTTCATAATTAAAATTATTTAATACAAATTATTTATTTTTTAAGATATTAGTCATAACATTAGTTTATTTTCAATTAACTAAATAGATAAGTGTGATATCGTATATAAAAAAAAAAATAAAAAGCCCAAATTTAGAAATAAGTCCTTACCAGTTAAGATTAAGGTTTCTTCTCCTTATATAGAAAAATAAATAAATAATGTTATACGTACACGAGAGGGACTAATATTAGTCATCACTTAGGTTGTAAATTACGTAAACAAAAAGGAGTGACATCAGTCATTACTTGAATATGTCACTACTTGAATTTTGAGGTATGTGCCACAATCGTTAGATAATGTGGTGAACGTGAGTTGTGTCATAGGTATACAACTCTAGAGTTTAATGTGAAGAAAGTTTTTATGATGAATTTTTCTCATAAGGATGGTCGTGACAAGGAGGATATGGAAGTGATTATGCGAATCGGCACGAGAAGAAGAATGTCGGGGTGGCGATGAAGGTGAAGATTAAAAGGACAAGAAGCCCAAGGTAAGCTGCGGTTAGGCCAAAAACAGTTTTTACAACTAGATTTGTGTGTTTGTAAATTGAGTTCTTGTTACTATTTCAGCATGATTATTGATTCTAGGTTATTCTACATAAAAAGATCTTTCTAACCATATACGTTCGAAATCTAGTTCAACCGGAGTAATAAGATAATTTGATGGAAAGGGGGAGTAGGAAATTGTTTGTTAGTTTTATGCAGCTTTACCTAATGACTTTTGATGAAGATATCTTCCTGTTTTGATATCATAATTGATTAATTCTTTCTTCAAATATATTTTAGGTGAAACGTCTAGTTATATATGACATATTTTCTAATTTCACCTATTATGGAGAATTAATGTTCGGAAGTTAGGAGTACGAACCTGCCTATTAGAAATTGACAGATCATACATGCTATTTTGAGGGTCTGAAATTTGAGCTTACGATATCCGAATTAAGTGATTCATATGTCAATACCGGTATAAAAATAGTAAGCTAGTTGTGTCTGGTTATGAAGTTATTAGCTTTCAAAGTTGAACTATTAAATATGTGTTACAAGGAGTTAACAATAAGATTTTAGGCTTATTCGTTGTCCTTATAGAATATAAAATTGTAGGTTATAATGGAGTATTATTATTGTTCGAGTTCTTTAAAAATTGTTAGATTTGCTCAGAAGAGGTGAGTAAATAATTTCTACGTATTTGTTTCGTACAAAAATAAACATTTGATTATTAATAAAGTATAATGAGTATAATGTGTACATAACATATATTCACATGGAAAAAAGAAAATTGTCATATTGAACATTTGTTCATGTACATACACGCAGTTGTATCATGTCTGCGATGTATTGTTTACGAAAAAAATAACGCGTTCTATTATACGATTAATTTACAGTGACACTGTCTAGCAAAAAAAATAACTTTCTGTCTCAACTCATGTATGTGCATTCACGCACAGTAACGGATCTACAACCAAATCAAGGGGTCAGATGGTCCCACTGAACTTTTATATTACTGTAATATTGCTCATTTTAAAGAAATATTCTTCTACCCATATCCATGACCCCCCTCCTCAAATCATGTAGATCCTGACGTATATCCATGACTCCTCCCCCACCCTTCCCCCAAATCCGAGCCTGAATGTTGTTGTGGAGGACATCATACTGAGGTTTGGCATCGTACCTCAGTAACAAATCCGATCGTTTACAACAACGACCACCTCACTCTCTCTCAGCTGCCTCGGCCAGAAATCCGCCGCCCCTCACTCTCATTCATTTCACGCATTACAACCGCCTCATCTAATATAATTTAGGGTTTTGTATTAGAACTGCGTTACACTCCAGCCCAAATTTGAGGCTCGTGTTTTCAAATTAAGCCCAGTCCACAGGTTTTTCCCAATTTAAATGCACCTAAAATAACTTCTAATTATTAGTTTCACGAAGGAATATAGTAGGGCAGACGTATACGAAGCGGCCACGATTTAAATGACTATATTATTCTCAATGAATTTTTATTTTGATCTCAATGATTTATTTTTCTGGATCCGTCACTGATTCACGCATACAGATTTGCATTGGCATATACCATTTTGATGTGATGTAAGAAATATATGTTTAAAATAAAAAATAATATGACCCCCTACGCACACAATAAAAGTACAAATAGTGAGCGAGCCGTACATGATAAATAATTAATTAACTAAAATAAATCATTCCCCCTCGGGTTGTCAAAATACTTATCGGGTTGTTTACTCACAAAGTCTTTTAACTCATCTCAATATCTAAATTTTCTTCAAATCAGTAGTTGGTCAGTAGCGACGGTGTTTGAATTAGCAACGAGCGAAATTTTCGGTACGGTGTCATACATTCTTAATCAATTTTTTTCAATCAATAGTTATTTAGTTTTTAATACTTTTTCGTCCTTTTAGTTGTCGCTCCGATGTGTTTGAGTATGATACTGAATTGACTTGAATAGTTTGGAAATTAGATTTTATTTTTATCCAGTTAGTTTTTTGAACGATTGACTTTGAATTTTCTATGTCGAGACTTGTTTCACTTATAATCAAAAGAAAAATCAAATACCATCGCGATCTACATTTGTTGGATCGTGACAATAAATAACCATTATATATAGGGAAAAAACATTAATGGGGCTCCAAACTATCCTCACTGTCCTACTTACGGTCCGAACTATCATATTTGATAAATAAGGTGCAAAAATTCAGAATTCCGTTAAGTATACTAACCCCCTTAACTCCAACCACAACCGTTAACATCTGTTAAGCCTCGAACCTCCTCCTCCGTGAACGCGCTGTGCTTGATGTCGGGCCTCAGGTAGTGCAGCCACCTGAGCCGGCAGCTCTTCCCGCAGCGCTTCAGCCATTGATCCTTGCCATGAAGTTATTGATTTCACCTCTTAATTTGAAAACGCGTCAAAGCTTTGTGGAGTGAGAGATGAAACAGCGACACATACTGCAGGCTGTCTAGGAGCCATGTGTCGTTGTTTCATCTCTCACCCCACAAAGCTTCGACGCGTTTGCAAATTAAGAGGTGAAATCAATAACCTCATGGCAAGGATCAATGGCTGAAGCGTTGCGGGAAGAGCTGTCGGCTCAGGTAGCTACACTACCTGAGGCCCGACATCAAGCACTACGCGTTCACGGAGGAGGAGGTTCGAGGCTTAACAGAGGTTACGGTTGTGGGTTGGAGTTAACGGGGTTAGAATATTTAACGGAATTCTGAATTTTTGCACTTTATTTGTCAAATATGATAGTTCGGACCGTAAGTGGGGAAGTGATTATAGTTTGGAGTCCCATCAAAATTTTTTCCCTTATATATATCATTAAAGATTTAGGAGGCCATTAGGGTTGGTGACCGAAGTGTTAAAATGTTCCGCGTCATAGCTGATTGTGTATTTCTTTTTTTGTTTATTAAAAAAAGTGAGGAGAAATTTGATCATAACATTAGCTTAATTAGTTTTCTCTAATCATTACATTTGCTTGGAAAATTTTAATTAAATAAAATAAAGAAATGGGTCGGCGGCAGAAACAGTGAAAAAGAGATGCGTATATTCGCTTCATTTCCTGGCAACAAAACAAAACAAAAGCTGTCGTGTTGTGTTGTGGCCGTGTTTAATTTTAATAGATCTTTCCTTCGCCCGTCGCGTTGTCGCCTCAGTTAGCTTCAAAGGTCGAAACTTTTCCGATTTGGGCCACCACCCAATTCATTATATCATCAGGAGGAAGAATGGCTTCTCGACGGCGGATGCTGCTCAAGGTCATTATCCTCGGCGACAGCGGGTGGGTGGTATAATCTATTCATTTTGAATGTGAATGTTAGGTTTTGCTGGATTGGATGATAATATCACAAGCAGCTTTTCTGAATGGTCGATAATGCAATGCCCAATTTGATGATGCCGTCGTTGAATGCTGATGCTTGCTTTCTTTATTATTCATTTCCCATCTGTTAATGATTTTTCTTTGCTATATGATGCTTGCTTGCCATGTTATTCATTTACAATTTGTTTTGTTTGCTTTCAACTTCAGGGTTGGGAAGACCTCTCTAATGAACCAGTAAGCAACCATTCCTAACCCATTTTTCGCAGCCAGTTGGCCTTTCATTCATTTATTCTTTTTCGCCAGGAAATGAGTTTTGTTGGGGTTCATTTTTTCATTCTTTGAAATCGGAATGTGACCAGTTGCTGTCTGCTGGTTAAGGTTGCTAATGATGCTTGCCGTTTTTCCAGGTATGTAAACCGAAAGTTCAGTAATCAGTACAAAGCCACAATTGGTGCCGACTTCCTCACCAAAGAAGTTCAGTTCGAAGACCGGCTTTTCACGTTGCAGGTCACATGAGATGAGACACATTATGAATATGACTACTTCCATTAAATAATCTTAGAACTCTAGATAGTTTCGAGTTTGATTTATATCGCAGCCTTCCAACAAGTACAGCTTTGCAATTTGTAGTAGTGTTAATGATGACAAAAAGCTCTCACTGTGTGCAGATTTGGGACACGGCTGGCCAGGAAAGGTTTCAGAGTCTCGGAGTGGCATTTTACCGCGGAGCTGATTGCTGTGTTTTGGTTTATGATGTTAATGTCATGAAATCATTTGAGAATCTGAACAACTGGAGAGAAGAGTTTCTGATTCAGGTAGTAACCGATACTCGGCTGCTAATCTGAGACTTATTTTCCTGTGTAAGCACATGAAATTTTTCGGTGTGCATGGTGATAATGTTCAGGCTGCCCCTTCAGACCCCGAAAACTTCCCATTTGTAGTTCTGGGAAACAAGATAGATGTCGATGGGGGCAACAGCAGAGTCGTAAGACTTCACTCTTTTTTCTATAAATGCTTCTCCCATCATTATGGATCCAACGGTGGAAGCAGATGCTACTATCAATTAAATTGCACTGTTAAGCTAACCGTACGTGGGTGCTCCAGGTTTCTGAGAAGAAAGCAAAAGCATGGTGTGCTTCCAAGGGTAACATACCCTACTTCGAGACATCTGCCAAGGAGGGGTTCAATGTTGATGCGGCTTTTCAATGTATTGCCAAAAATGCTCTCACAAATGACCCCGAAGACCAAATGTAAGTACTTGGTTGAAATTTATCCCCAGTTGCATGGCTTGATAAGTTTCTTGCCACAGCTTTTTTGTAGACAAAATCTAAAATAATGATTTCCAAACTAACATCTGGTCGTCGTCCAAATTTCTTTTCTTGAACGCGTATACAAAATTACGAACAAATCCTGTATCTTTTTGCCCGCACTGATTCTCTTATCTTTTGGCTGTTGCTGGTTTAAAGTTATCTCCCCGACTCTATTGATGTGGGTGATGAAGGAAGGCAGCAAAGATCGACTGGATGTGAATGCTAAGATCCCAAAACCAGCCTGAAGCTCAAAGGCTCAGCTGTATTCTGGCCCACGGTTTGCGCTCCCTGCCATCATTGCTCTCTCCTAAGTTTTGTACATCGAATCTTATGATGAACCACTGCAGATGTCCGATTTATTTGTCATTCATGTAGCCATGCTGCCACACGGCAGTATGTATCTTTGTAATCTCACGATTGGAATAGATGATAAACCCACATTTATACTAATTGCATATACTTTTTAAGCGTTTTTGTTTCAAATAACTACTGGTAAAAACCTGTGACTTTTCCATTCTCGCTTCAGAATCTTTCCATGTTCATCATTATGTACCTTCCTATCATTTCTGCTCCTGCTGCACCGACGGTTTATCTGAAATTAGTCTTTGAATTAGCACAGATACCACAATGGCAAGACCTGGCAACAGGACCATCACCGCTGAAAGAGATTCTCAGGAACGCCGGATGAAACAAGAGTTGCAAAAGATGCCCTTCTGAACCAGAGCAGAGGAGGGTTTATGTACAGAGGAGAAAAGGCGGGAAATGTCGTTACAATTCGAACAGAACGAAACGACAACGACTTGGACAAGCTGGAGCCGCTTCCCGCTTCTGCTTTCCCTCTTGGAACCGGAGCCTGATGATGAACATATAATGTTTTCAGAAGTCCCAATAGCCAGACGAACTCACAGCTGGCATTGGCCATGGACCGATATTCCGCTTCTGCTAAAGATCGAGAAAAAGTCACTTGTTTCTTACATTTCCACGATACTAGACCGTTCCCAAAGAAAATGCAGTAACCAGAAACACTATGGCGAGTAACAGGACAGGCGCCCCAATCTGAGTCACAATATGCTGCAAGAGAAGGAGTGGCAGAAGCAGAGTACAGAAGACCATTCCCAAGAGCTCCACTACTCTGAGAGCAGCTTGCTAGTGAGTATCGGATGGTTTACTGAGGAACTAACTGAGAGCATGAACTGAGAAGGAAATATCAGGGCGAGAGATGGTGAGATACACAAGATGACCAACTAATCTGCGATATGGCTCAGGATCAACTAAAGGAGTACCACTGTCAACTGTCAGTTTTACTGAGGAATTCATTGATGTTGATACAGGTTTGGCAGCACCCAGTCCTGTATCAGAGATGATCTGGAGAGCATATTTGCGTTGAGATACTGCAATCCCTTTAGATGACCGAGCAATCTCCAAGCCCACGAAATATTTGAGACGACCCAAATCTTTAATGTTGAACTGAGTGGCAAGATAAGCCTTTAGAGTTGAGATATCCGGACTATTGCTTCCAGCAATCATAATGTCATCGACATAAATCATGAGAGCAAGAAAACCAGTGCAGGACGAGAGAGTGAATAGCGAACGATCTAGTTGAGATTGTGAAAATCCATACGCCAGCAACACACTTGACAGCTTAGCAAACCATTGTCGAGGAGCTTATTTGAGACCATATAATGAGTTAACAAGTTTACAGACAGGACACTGAAATGTCTTCTTGGCAGAGATTTTATATCCCGGAGGAAGAGTCATATACACCTCTTCGTCTAAATCACCATGAAGGAATACATTAGACACATCCATTTGATGAAGCAAGCTTAGGTTGAAATAAATTCTTCAGTTCTTGTAATTGCAGTGTGGTAAAAGTGGAAGTGGAAGATTTTTGTGTTGAAGCATCTTGAGGAGTCTGACCAGAAACAGTGATACTCATGGCTGCGAACTTTTGCCTGTTCTTCAATTATTGTTCAATTGGTGTTCTGTAAGCTTTATGATCTTTAGGAAATCCTATCAGTTTCCAACATTGGTATTTTGAATGTCCTGTCTTTTTGCAATAAGTGCATCTGACTCCTTTAGCTCCATCATTCTTCTTGAGTTGGTCTATGTGATCAGTTCTGGACAGTAGTACAGTTGCTTCAGGTAAGGTTTTCACTGCATATAATTTCTCTACTTCATGTTGAAGTAACATATTATAAGTGTTGTTTAATGAAGGTGCTAGCTTAAGCAACAGTATGTGACTCCTTACTGCTCCATAATGTTCATTGAGACTCATTAGAAATTTCATTGTTCTTTCATCTTCAGCTTCATCTAGAAGATCTTGATGTAAATCACAGGAAACAGAACATTTGCACCTTCTTCTTTTAACCATATTGATGATCTCATCCCAGAGGTTTTTCAGTTTAGCAAAATATGCAGCAATAGTCATCTCTCCTTGATGTGTATTGGCTATTTCTTGCCTTAAATGAAACAGTCTAGATCTGTTCATTTCTCCATATCTAGTACACATAACTGTCCACAGTTCATCAGCCTTTGTCTCATAGGCAACAGCTGCAGCAACATCAGGAGACAAAGTATTAAGTATCCAAGATACAACATTATCATTACAGCATGTATAATCTAGATATAGATCAGAATCTGCAGCAGAAACATTAATATTTCCAAGAACTAAGCCCAACTTGTTTCTTGAGGAGAGTCTGACTGTTATTCCTCCTTACTATGGGTAAAAAATTTCAGTTCCAAGCAACACAATATTACAGATTTTCATACCAGCATGATCACTCGGTCTTATATAGAATGGATGCCTTGGATTTAACTGAGTGAAACTGACATTGTTGCTCAGATCTGGAACTCGAATTCCAGCAGTATCATTTGAGATTGAATGTGAGATTTTAGTCATGATTTCACAAGACAATCGTATACCAATTTTGCTGCAAACAGATCGTCACAGATCCCAGGGTTTTGACGACTCAATGCTTCAAGATTCAACACATAATTCTTCCAAGCTAGTTGATACACCGAGCAACTAGTTTTCTAAAAAGAAGGGTGAAGATTTACTGATCTCCAGCGATATATCGACGACGACGAAGCTCTGATACCATGAAAGAGATTCTCAGGAACGTCGGACGAAATTAAACTCACCCTTCATTGATTAAGAGTTGCAAAAGATGCTCTTCTGAACCAGAGCGGATGAAGGTTTATATACAAAGGAAAAAAGTCGTTACAATTCGAACAACACGAAACGACGACTACTTGGACGAGCTGAAGCCGCTCCCTGCTTCTGCTTTCCCTCTTGATCAGAAGACGTCGTCCCGCATATCCTTGGCGACGTCATTTTGAATCTTTCTGGATAATAGCCAAATTGGTGGGTGAGTTTATCCCGTATTCATTGCTGTCATTGTTCATTGGTAGGTAGCAACACCCTAATTTCTTGTATAGTGAATGTATTCTAAAAATATGAAGCTAGTATTGGCATTGATGGGCAACAAGTCTGATCTGGAATTGCACACAAAGGTGCCAGCTGAGATAATTATACGCACAGCCAACGCTGTAGCTAACACCCGGCTTCGACGGTCGGCTCCGGTTCAAAGATAAAGCAGTCGAATTCAATGCGTGTTAAACACGGGTCCGATCTGCGTTTCGATTACAGTCCATGTTCACCACGACGTCGTTTTGATGTAAGGCGTCATCGTTTTTTTGTCAGTAAATGCAAATAACCAAATGCACATCAAAACGGTGCCGCGTTTAACAAACCGCTTAAGAATATCCGTCCTGTAAGGAGGGCGACATCGTTTTGATGTGTACCTCAATCAGGTGGCGTCGCTTTGATGGTTTCGTGACCCAGCATTTTTATAAATTCATGACGCCTTTATGGCCCGTGGGTAGGGGTGTTCACCGGTCCAAAATCGAACCGGACCGGAATCGAAATCGAGAAAATGTGAGGACCGAAGATCGGACCGGATTTAAATCGGTCTGGACCGGACCGGACCGGAAAATTCCGGGTTTGGAACGAACCGGACCGGTTTGGACCGGAATCATAAAAAATTAATTAATTTTTAATAGAAATATGAATTAAAAATAATTTTATTTATATATTAAATAAGATATATTTAAGTATTTTAATAAAAATAAAATTTTTATTAAAAAAATACCAAACCGGTCCGGACCGGAACCGAAATCCCAAAAATGGATGGACCGAAAATCGGATCGGAATCCTTCAATCCGGTTCCGGATCATTTTCCAGTCCGGACCGAATTTTGAACACCGTACCCGAGGGGAAAGATGACCGGAAGCAAAGATCTTAGGCCGTGTTTTTATGGGCCGGTTTACGCCTTCGTTGATTTATTTAAGTAAACAGGGAGCTTTGTGATTATACTCTCTCTCTCTCATCTTCTTCTTCGAGTTGCGACAATGACGTGGCATCGGATCTGTTGTTGGGACATGGCTGGCCAAGAGAGGTTTCAGAGTCTCCCTGTTGCATTTTACGGCGGAGCTGATTGCTGTGTTTTGGTTTATGATGTTAATGTCAATTGAGAATCTGAACAATTGACGAGAAGAGTTTAAGGTAGCAAGCAATACTTAGCTGCTTGCTTATCTGAGACTTAGTTTCCAGCGTCAGCACCTGAAATTTTTTTTGGGTGCATGATGATGATGTTCAGGCTGCCCCCTGAAGTATATACACTGCTACTCACGAAAAACTAATCATAGAGATGTGTGATGTCATCAGATATAGTAACTTACTCCATCTATCCTCTTTTACATGTCACTTAACCGAATTTTTTTGTCCATTTTTACTTGTCACTTAACAATTTTCAATGCGTATTTAATATCAACAACTACCTTAAAATATCAAACATTAATCACTTTATCATCATTATTAATAAAAAAATACATTCCTCACCAGTAATCATCAACCAATTTTACTTTTTGCACGAACTTTTTCAAATAATCACCAACCACTTACTCATTAAATTTGTCCAACCGCTAGCATTAACTTCACCTTAATCTATTCAAATTAACCTTAAACGACATGTAATAGAGGACGGAGGGAGTAAATGTGTATGTTTTATGTTTAAATAGCTGGAAAATCTTGGTGTCCATCACAATCCAAATCATATAAATTGAAAATAACCTTGGGGAAATGGATATCTTACAAATTGTCCTCTCATCTCATCTCATTTTGTTATCTGTTGATTCATCATTTCCTTGAGAAGGACTGATGTTAAATGATCTATCCATCTTTCAGTGCCGTCCCATTCCTCCTGTGTGCCCTTGACAAAAGTTTCTACTGCTGTAAATTTCATGACCCCCGCAGCAGTATGCTCTCATGGCGAATTCAATGCGAGCAAGTGGATAGTCCCAACTAGTCATGTGTCGGGTCTCTCTTTGCCCCGACAAACGTAGCCATCAGCATAGTGCAGCATACAACTAAAGGAACAAGTACCTTCAGTTATAGGTTCTCCTTTCTTTACTGCTAGCTTTGCATTACAGCTCCACAATAATGGACTTGTCATTTCCTCGAAAGACCTAGCTGGGCATTGAAAGTTGAACTAAGTGGGGACTATAAGCCAAAAAAGCCTCACCTAAAATCAGACTTGCGTACCAGAAACCTCTCCACTTTCATCTCCTACAGCCACCCAAATCTAAAGGGCATGGAGGCTGTGGTCTGCTGAAAATCTATGAAGAAGAAAAGGTCTCATTTTGGGTCATTTTCCAGTTTCCACCTACATTATGACACCATTGTCATAAAGAAAAATGGTTGCAGCTCATTTGAAACTAGTCGACCTTTGCTTCGCATTTATGCCATTCTCTGATGCACATCTGTTAAAATATTCTCAACGCACGCAGTCCAGTCGGCGCAAACCAGCAACTACCCAAAATAACTCTAAGCACATGCCACACTGAGCTTCACCATAACTCCAGAACAAGTATATAGCTAGGTCCATCTATATCTCCTCACCTCCCCAACCGCATTGACCCTTTCAGTTTCAGATAATTATGGAACATCTATCCATCAGCTCAGCTTAGCTCAGCTCATCAGAGCCTCACTGTGGGTCACTCTAGAAATGGAGTAGTCTAGTAGAGTTGTACATGAATATTTTTTTGGGTCCTCAAATTTTTTTGCGATAGTGGAAAAGTTAAGTAAAGCTTTGCTTTGCTAGCAACTCATAGTGGAGTGTTATTTCCAATAGACCTGTGCTCAAAGTCATAAATTTTCCGAACTACCCCTTTGGACACACATTAATATCAACCTCAACCTTTTCCATCTTCCACCAGTAGGCTCCATCTCCATATGCCATTATAAGACTTCCCTTGCCCTCACTACAACCTTACCTTCTTACCACAGCCCTCATTCAATTTTACCCAGCAAAAGAATTTATGGGTATGGCTTCACTTCATTGTTGTATTGCCTTAGTATTGATCCTGGCTTGTGGCTATGCTAATGCTCAGGACTCTACCACATTAGTATCCGCCATCATCACCTTTGGTGACTCAGTTGCTGATGTAGGCAACAATGACTACCTCTACACCATCTTCAAGGCCAACTATCCCCCTTATGGCCGGGACTTCGCTGGCAAGAAGGCCACCGGCCGCTTCTGCAATGGCAAGTTGGCCACTGACATCACTGGTAAGCAGGTCAACTTCAATCCATAGCTAAGTTAAAAATCATGCTTTTCAAGCTGGTCTTTTTACTAACTGATTTTCAACTGATCATTTTTATGTAGCTGAGACTTTGGGGTTCAAAAGCTATGCACCGCCATACCTCAGCGGACCATCAGGCAAGGATCTTCTGCTCGGGGCTAACTTCGCATCTGCTGGATCCGGCTATGACGACAAAACAGCTTACTTGAGCGTAAGCAACTGGCTCTTTCACCAGTTATTTCTGTTAGACATGATCAATATAAATACTTCAGATTGAACTTTTGTTTCTCAGCATGCGATTTCGTTGACCCAACAAGTGGAATACTTCAAGGAATACAAGGGCAAGCTTGCCAAGGCTGCAGGCAGCAGCAGCAAAGCAGATGACATAATCAAGGGTGCACTATTTCTAGTCAGCTTTGGACCAAGTGACTTCATTCAGAACTACTACGTCAATCCCTATGTCAACAAGGTTTACACCGTCGACCAATACTCAACGATGCTTGTCAAAATCATGTCAGATTTCATCAAGGTGTGCACATATGACTCTCCTTTCATTTTTACCTGCAAAACAAGATGAAGTTTTTAGTGAAATGGGATTCAAAAGAAACTTAATAACTCATATTTGTGGGGAAAAACAGAACTTGTACAGTTTAGGTGCTACGAGGATCGGAGTGACCTCACTCCCACCGCTGGGATGCCTCCCCGCTGCCAGGACACTTTTTGGAAACCACCAGAGCGGATGTGTACAAAGAATTAACCAGGACGCGCAGAACTTCAACAAGAAAGCCAATGCAGCTGCAGGCAGCCTCCTAAAGCAGCTCTCAGGCCTCAAGCTAGTCGTCTTCGACATCTACAAGCCCCTCAATGATCTAATCCAATCCCCTTCACAATTCGGTACACAAAAAAGCACCAAATTTAATACCCCCATCATTTTTTGTGATCTGAATCTGATTTGTAGAATAATATGACTTGTCCCAGGTTTTACCGAGGCGTCCAAGGGATGCTGTGGAACCGGGACGGTGGAGACAACTGTCTTTCTGTGCAACCCCCACTCCATCGGAACATGCTCCAACGCGTCAGCATACGTTTTTTGGGACGCTGTCCATCCTTCTGAGGCGGCTAACCAAGTTCTGGCAGATGCCTTGATTCTCCAAGGATTCGCTCTGCTCTAAGAGAAAAGGACATCGTCTTCCTCAACATGTACAATATGCACAAGTCCAAAGAGAGCTGCTGCTGCTGCTGCCACAAAAATCTGTGACTACCGCAGTTACTTATTTTCTATTATTTGTGCAATTAATAATGCTTATGTGAGGAATTTCCTATTGTGTAAACTTAGATTGAGGTTGTGTTACCAGGATTGATTCAATCATTGTATTTCTTCTGCAAGTTACTCCAAAAGTCTAGCATTTTTCTTCCAAGAGCAACAGAAGCATGTCAATTTAGAGCAATGACTGCACGTCTGCACCACCTTCGCAAATCCGTGATTTTCATAATTCTGCATTATAATGGAACAACCAGTTTCAGGACAAACAAAGACGCCCATCGTGTTGGAACTTCAGGCCTCGTCTGCTACTTTCATTAAATAAAAAAACTGTACTGTAGACTGAACATCATCGAACATGTCCTTCATTTATGACAACAATCTTCCGAAGATGGTAATGGATCCATTTACAGATCCATGATAATTCTAACATTTGTGATCTCCTGAAGTATCTGCGGAAACTCAACCTTGTCTGAGTCGACGGGCGGCGGAGCGTTGCCGGAGAATTTAGCTCGGATCGGAGAGAAAATCGAATTGGGAATTTCAATGTATCTTCTCAATTGATTAACAGAAAACGGTTACAATGTGTGTCTATATACGTTTTCATATTTACAGTTCAACCCCTTAACTTTGTATAAGTATGATAAACACCCCTTAACTTTGCACATATAACACAGCGACACCGTCTCTTCCATCAGTATCCCTAACAAAGATCATTATAGAAAGTCCATGTCAACCCTGAAAAGCCAAATAATTCAATAAAACCAAAGCCTTAAAATTTACAAGTTGCTCCATTGACCAAAAGCAAAGAACGGAGCTTTCCGAACCTGCTTTGACGGAAAAGCAGCCGAATCGACCTAAGCTCCCAGCCACTGACCCAAGCGATCCGCTTCCGCCATTGGAACCAAAATCAAGTCGCTGAGGTTATTCTTTGGTCGGAGTTCTCTATTCGCATCACAACCCCGAGCATCCAACTGGGCCGATCATTCTTAACGGGCCAATAAAATTTATGGGCCTAGCCCAAATTGCAAAGCTGTTGCTGCGCAGTCGTCAGCTTACGCCATCGATGCGATTAGCAGAGCTTTTGCGTAGCGACTTGGTTCGTTACTGAAGAAAGCAAAAACATGACAACGTCAACTTAAAAATCACACCTTTTTTTCCCAATGTTGCGTGCATCAAATCCCAACCAAACTCAACAGAGCAGAGCAGCAGCCACAGATTCACTTTTCAATAACTTTTCCTCCCCCAGAATTCCTGCATTTGGAATTGGGACGTTATTTTATTCACTGCTTGATTGAGTGCACAGAGAATCAAAATTCACAGCAGCAGCAGTAGAATCGCAGCTAATAAATGTCACAAGTAAAAGCTTTGATCTTTATACTTTTGCTAAAAATATGGTGTAGGTGGAAAAGTGCAGAGATAAAGATGAGAATAGAACCCACCTTGTTTGTTTTGTTGCTCGGATAAAAATTAAAGCTGGGAGGGAAAAAAGGTCATATTTTAATCAAGCTCGCCTCTTTCGTTGCATCTCTCTCTCTCTCTTGCTGGAAGCTGATGGTGTGAGCGTCTGTGCCTGTCATTATAGCCTCTAGCTGGCATTTTCTATGTTTTGGGTGATGGGGTTTTGATGAATTTCTCTTTCTGTGATTTGTTTTGATACTCATGCTATATGTATAGCGTTTGTTGTCTCTTTTATGCTTGATGCAATGTTGGTGTGAAAAGATCCTTTCTGTTCATGTGTTTGTGTCTGCTATTTGAGGCTTTTGTTACTTGTCCTTCAGCTGCTTGGTCAGATCAGAGGTAAGTTCACTTGATCGACTACCTTGTTGTCTTTCAGCTGCTTTGTTTGAGCTTCTGCAAAGTCTGAGAGGTAAAATGTGCTTTGTGTATGTATACTAGTTGTTAATGTCTGTGTTGCATGTTGATGATGTTTTCTTTCTGTAAGCAGGCGATCTCCTACTTAAGTTGATGAGGTGTGCTCACTTTGTTCCAGTACTGATAAGCTTGTGGTATTGAGGTTTGGGAGAATAAGTGCTACTTTTGAGTAATGAAAGGCAGTTCAAGAAATGAGCAGGGCTTTACTTCCCCTCAGTGGCTGAATCTGGTTGCAGGGGAGACGGAATGGGTTTTGGAATGTGATGTACAGACTAGAGGCAGCACTCACCCTGGATTTTCATCAGAGGAGAAGACGCTGGAGCTCACTCTAGGCCCACCTGGTGGCAACGACTTGTATAGCTTGAAAAACAGCACCAAATCCAGCTCTAATAATCTCAATCAGCTCAGTGATGAGTCCCTCCTCTGTCTTGGAAGCAACTCTTCTCCAAGAAACCAAAATCAGCGGGCTGGTTCATCTTCCAACTTCTTCCAGTTCCCAAAACCACATGAGAGGCTGGTTTCAGACTCAACCCCACAAAGCAACGCTGGGATGGTAGGCTTGCAGTGCTCGGACAAGCATACAGCTGTGCCTCACACCTCTCACAAAAGGTACTATCAGCTTTATTTGCATCCTTAATGTAGTGGACTAAGCACACATGCCCTTTCGATGTCTCATCTGATTGCTACATGCTGTGGTCCAGGCACACTTTCAACTGCTTTCTATTTTAAATGTCAGTGGGGGCTTGATCCTTTGATAATGTATCCCTTGGAATTCTTTAAGGCCAATTACTGTTAACATGAAAAAGTTGAGACCCGTGGAAGCTCAAGTCTTCTTCTACATTTCATTCTCATATCTATTCTGATTCTTTGATCTGCATGGTTTGATAACAGAACAGCTACTGCTCCTGTTGTGGGTTGGCCACCGATCAGATCATTTAGGAAGAACATAGCATCCAGCTCCAAAACAGGCCGGCAGGAAGGGTCACAAAGCGCAACGCAAGCCAAGACGGCTGGCCATCCAATATCAACTCAAGCTACACGAACAAAGGGGCTGTTTGTTAAGATAAACATGGATGGAATCCCAATTGGAAGAAAAGTGGATCTTAGCACCTTTCACAGCTATGAACAGCTTATGTCCGCTGTGGATGACCTCTTCAGAGGCCTTCTCGCAGGTTCTTGCACATACCAGCGTTTTACTTCCCCACTCAAGCTAATTTCTTCTACCATTATAACTCAATGATTGTGAACTTGTAATACACATTTCAGCTCAAAGACAATCTAATGCTCGTGGTGATCTGAATGGTTTTCACGAAGAAGCCAAGATCACATGTTCGCTGGATGGGAGCGGTGAGTACACTCTCGTGTATGATGACAATGAAGGCGATGGGTTCCGTGCAGGGGATGTCCCATGGGAGTAAGTACCTAAAAAATCCCATTCAAGATTCTCTCGAGTTTTTCACATTAAACATTTCATCTCATTCACGTTCACGCTTTGCTCTTGACTCACTGACCAGCTTTTAATTCATCAATGTGCATCATTGCAGCATGTTCGTGTCTGCTGTCAGGCGGCTGCACGTTGTAAAGAGCTCAGACCTGTCTGCTCTAACCCGTAGGCCGTAGGTAAGCCTCTTGGCTCGGCCACCCTCCCATTGGTAGTTATAAACAATGGAAGACGATGCAAACATGAAGAAATGAAGCAAAGCTCCTCTAAAGTTCATGAAGACTTCTGTCTTGTTGCTTCATATTTAAACCTGTTGTAACCTTGCAATGTTATTAACGGTGCAATTTCGTACTAATGTTAAACATTTCGTTGCTAAAACCGAGAAGTTATTAAGCAGTCCATATACGATTTGTGCGTCTTTTAAATTCGAAACAAGCACGTCATTTGTACAGCATCATTTAGGCTTTCTTCCTCCATTCGAAATGCAGAGCATAGCTTCCGTATATATGTATTGGGAATTGTTTTGATATATTGTTATCATCAACACAGTAAGATTTATTTGCACTACTTCTATCTCTAAACAGCATCTAAATCATACTTTTCACATGGTATCAGACAGTTAAGATTATGGTAGTTTCATCTTTTCCGACTCAGATTCTGGTGCTTCCGGTCATCTTTGTCTACAATGGTTCTTTTCACATTTCGGTTGACCTGACAAGCCTTCCTAAACAGTTTTCAGGGCGCAACTTCAAACGGTGGTCTGGTAGTGGTGACAGAGCCACCGAAACCCACTGAGTCTGATCCTAAGGAGGTCGAAATGGCTTTCTTCAAGGAAAAAGACATGTGAGCTAAGTGCGACATTCTGACATCACTAACAGATGAGTTGTATGACGTGTTCAACATCGATCACCATACGGCCAAAAATGTATGAGATGACTTGAATATGAAATACAACACCGATAACCTGGGTCTCGAGAAATACAGTGTATCTCGAACCTAAACTATCGGATGGTCGAAGGCAAGCCAGTCACCGAACAAGTCCAAGAGGTGAACTACATTTTTCATGAGTTGACAGAAGCAGGAATGACTCTTCCCGAATCATTCAGAGTTATGTCAATCATTGAAAAGTTCCCCCGAACTTGGTCGAACTTCGGCCTCCAACTGAAACATCAGACGGGTCCACTCTCAGTGAACCAACTGATGATTTCAGTGACAGTGGAGGAACAACACAGGAAGCAGCATCAAAGCCTACCAGTGGAAGCCAGGGCCAACCTTGGGGTGGTCGAGATAAAGCCAAAACAAGAGGGGGAAGATGAATCCAGCATCCAAAAAGATTACCAAAAAGCAGATTGTTAGGCCAGTTAAGGCTGGCAAAAAGCCATGTTGGGAGTGTGGCCAAAGAGGTCACTTCAGGTGTGACTATCCTAAAAAGACAGCCAAACCTGGAAGCAACATTCCGCACGCAAACATGGTGACTGGAGGATCTGAAGGAGCAGACACTGCTCAAGAGATCATTTCAAGCCTGAACAGGTATACAACCTTAATACCTGAAGTTCTAACTATATATGAACCCCTTGTGTGGTTGGTTGACACTGGAGCTAATGTACATATCTGTGCTGATAAAATTCTCTTTGTGTCTTATCAGCCTGTCGATGGGAGAATAGTGAAGATGGAGGACGCCAGTGATGCACAAGTGCTGGGAATTGGAACTATCAAGTTGCAGTTTTCAACTGGAAGTACAATGCTACTGGAGGGTGTGCATCATGTGTCGTCAATCCGAAGAAACATCATTCGTTGTTCTATATTAGTTAGACTAGGTTATGAATTCTGCTTTAAGAATTGTAAGGTTGTAATCCTCTTGGACAACACTTTTATAGCCAAAGGATATCTATCTTATGGGCTATTTAAGTTAAGAGCTGATGATCTTTCTATCATTAAGGCTAGTATTTCTGATTTATGTTCTATTACTTGTCCTATTGCAAATATCTTAGAAAATGCATGTATGTGGCATAACAGATTGGGACATATTAACTATGAATCAATGAAAAGAATGATGAATCTAAACTTGATCCCTAAATACACCATTGATAAGAAGTCAAAATGTCAGATATGTGTTGAAGCTAAGTCAAGAAAGAAATCCTATTATTCAGTTAATAGGGATTCAGAAATCTTAAACTTAGTACATAGAGACATTTGTGAATTTAATGGAGTATTAATAAGGGATCATAAAAGATACTTCATTACTTTTATTGAGGACTATAGCAAATATTGTTATGTATATTTGTTAACAAACAAAGATTAGGCCTTAGATAAGTTTATAATTTTCAAAAATGAAATTGAAAATCAAAGTGGTAGAAAACTTAATCGCCGAAGGTCTGATAGAGGAGGAGAATATTTTTCCGGTCTGTTTGTTGAATATTGTCAATCCAATGGCATTATTCATGAAGAAATACCTCCGTATTCACCTCAATCTAATGAGCTAGCAGAACAGAAAAATAAAACCTTCAAAGATATGATTACCAGTTTGTTGTTAACATCTCGATTACCAAAATACTTATGGGGTGAAGCTTTGACTACGGCTTGCCATATTTTGAATAGAGTTCCATCTAAGCATAAGGATCGCACTCCATACGAGATTTTAACTGGGAAACAGCCAATCTTGAAATACTTTCGTGTGTGGGGGTGCCTTGCTAAAGTTATGGTACCCGACCATAAACACAAGAAACTTGGGCCAAAAACTGTTGACACTATCTTTTTAGGGTATGTGGAGACGAGCTATGCCATGAGATTTTTGATTATGAAATCTGAAATTCCTGGTATAGACGTAAACACGATTGTGGAGTATCATGATGCTACATTCTTTGAGAATGAATTTTCCATGAAAACGGGAATATCACAACACTCCGAGGGACCCGACATTGATTTTTCACATGAATCAATTCCTAATCATGTGGAGAGGATATCAAATGTGGGGACAAATCCAATTGATTTCAATTCTCCTAATGAAGAGATTGATGAGCTCAGACGAAGTAAACGAGCTAGGACTGTCAAAGACTTTGGGATTGATTTTATCACCTTCAACATTGAGGATGATCCAATGAATTTCCAATAAGCTATGACTTCTTCTGAAGCCAAGCATTGGAAGAGCGCAATTAAAAGTGAGATGGATTCCATTGTCGCCAATGGGTCATGGGAATTGGTAAATCTCCCTCCTGGGTGCAACACTATTGGATGTAAATGGGTTTTTAAAAGAAATTCAAGTGAGACGGATCCATTGGTAAGTACAAAGCCAAACTAGTGGCTAAAGGATCAAACAAAGGGAAGAAATAGATTATTTCAATACCTATTCACCTGTTGCCAGACTGACTACTATCCGAGTGCTTATAGTACTGGCTACCATTCGAGGATTTATTATCAATCAAATGGATGTGAAAACTGCGTTTCTTCATGGAAATCTAGAAGAAGAAATTTATATGGATCAGCCAGAGGGATTTGTAACTCCCGGAAATGAAAGAAAAGTTTGCAAGCTTGTTAAGTCTTTATATGGACTAAAACAAGCTCCCAAACAATGGCATGCAAAGTTTGATGTTACAATACTATCATTTGGGTTTGTTGTGAGCGAAAGTGATAAATGTGTTTATCACAAGATCAACGATGGAGCATATATAACTTTATCTTTATATGTTGATGACATCTTGATGTTCGGATCTCATATAAATATCATAACTGAAACCAAGTTATTCTTACAAGGTAAGTTTGATATGAAAGATATGAGTGAAGCAAGTGCAATACTTGGGCTTAAATTGTCACAATCAGCTAGAGGGATAACTATTTCACAATCTCACTATATTGAGAAATACATACTTAGAAAGTATGGTTATCAAAATACTAAAGCTGCAATAACCCCATATAACCAAAAAGTTTCATTGTCTAAGAACAAAATTGGAAAACTCGTGTCATAATTGAGATACTCTCAAATTATAGGGAGTTTGCAGCATCTAGCAAATGGTACAAGACCAGTAATATCATTTACGGTCTCAAAACTAGCTAGATACACAAGTTGTCCTGATAAAAGTCATTCGGATGCACTGGATAGGGTAATGAGATACCTAAAAGGAACTGTTTCCTTTGAACTACATTACGAAAGATATCGTGATTTGCTAGAAGGATATAGTGATGCTAGTTGGATAGCCATGAACTTTGGTTCTAATGGATGTACAGGGTATGTATTTACTATGGCTGGAGGCGTCATAGCCTGGAAGTCTAGTAAACAGACTTTGATAACTCACTCTACTTTTGAAGCCGAGTTGTATGATTTAGATAAAGCTGAATGGTTATATGGACTCATGTCAGATATTCCATTCACTAGCAAACCCATTTCACCTATCTCTGTACATTATGATAATCAAACAACAATTACAAAGATAAGTAATATCAAGTACAATGAAAAAGTAAGAGAGACAACCAACTTAGACTTAAGTCTACACGGGAATTAGTGTGTGAAGGGATCATCGCAATTGACTTATTGGATCCAAAGACAATGTGGAAGATCCCTTGATGAAAGGACTTGAGTTAAAATAAGTCCTTAAACTCAGGTTAGGGATGGGACTGAGAATCCATGAATAAGTCACCTGCAACAGCAATCCAACCAACACGAATGGAGATCCCGCGAGGTTGGTTCAATGTGGTAACAACAAGTTGTCGAGTGGCTTGAGCATCTAACATACATATACATTAAATGTTCCCAAACGAGAAACGTTAGTGTTTATCTCTATGAACTGAGAGATGCTAAAATAAGTGCAAAAATTAGTAAGAGTCATGTACTCTGAATGGGGTCGGGTCAAAAGACGAGATGTTAGCAGTGCATCTTTGGAGACGCCCAGCTAGTGGATGTTACTGAGAGGTCGAAGTTAGAGGAGAGGATTCCTCCTTGAACGCATCCATCATACATGATCGGGACATATGACCATAAAGTGTCCAACCTAAAGATTACTTCTTTAGCTCGTGTCTTGCTGTTCTTAGTAAACTCTCTAACACTAAATGGCTCATATTCGAGGTGAAATATTCCATCTGGTCCATGTGGGGGTGTGAGCTAATTAACTAGATGAGGTTCAAACCTCAAAGGTACCTTTGTCGTAGACAAGTCACAGATACCTGCAATGTGATTATCGACGGATTTGTGAGGGATTGTTACATATATTAAAGGAAAAGATAATAAATGAGCATGATTATCTTTGATAAAATCCATAGATAATGAAATAGGCAACTCATTAAATATCCTTGTATCACACATCGAGTAGGAAGAGATATTTTAGTTTTCTTTTATATAGTTACACTAATGGACTATGTTAAAAGGAATGTCAGGTGGTAGTAGGGAACCACACGCGCGCACCACAACCACGGCCGGCCGGGCCAGGTGCGGAGCGCGGTGCCGGCGTGGGCTAGACCTATTCTTTTTAGAGATGTTTTATTTTTGCTTCAGCCCAACGCTACTACCCAGCCTGCTTCTGATTTTTTGCTCAGTCAACGAGAGATGGAGAAGTGGAGACCAGCGGTTCAGGCAGTTCCGGCAGTTCATGCAGTTCTAGAGAGTTGCGCCCCTGTGTGTGGAGTGATGGGCAGTGCATGCACAGACCACCTGTCCCTCACTTCTGCAACTGCAAGAGCTGCCAGAGGAGGTCCCTACTATAAATAGAGGAGTCCTCCTCATTTAGCAATCATCCCGAAATCCTCCTCTCCTCCTCTCTATTGCAGTGCAGAAATGATTTCTGTTGTTAACTGCAGTGTTCTTCTCCTGCTTCCACAAGTCAACGGGTCAGCTAATATAAGAAGCTTTCGAGGTGGTCTTATCTGGCGGTGCAAGGCGAAAGGACTTGTTGCCGTCTTATCCTGGGAGGATCCAGCAAGCATCCCAGTTTGCACCTTGGCGGGGCTGATTTCCTCTAAGGTCAACTACACACGGTAGTGATTCGGTAAAAGAAGCACCATGTTTCGCTCTCTAACTCTTTTCTGTATTATTTGATTTATGAGTTAATCGAACCAACATGCTAGTATAAATATTTCCAACACAAGATAGTCTTAGCTGTTGTTGCTGCTAACAATTGGCTTTTGTGACAATTAGATGTGACTAATGCGTTTCTCCATGGTGACTTGAATGAGGAAGTCTTTATGAAACTTCCACCTGGGTACAAACTGTCCTCCTCTTGACCTCTCATAAGTTTCCCAAACCTGCGTGCAAACTTCAGAAGTCATTATATAGTTCAAAACAAGCGCTGAGATAATGGTTCAATAACCTGTCATCTGCCTTTTTGGATTATGGATTCACTCAATGCCCTTGTCGTCATTCCATGTTTTTGCTGAACACAGATTCTGCTTTTCTTGTTTTGTTAGCATATGTGAATGACCTTCTCCTGACAGAAACTTCTTCAGTGGTTGTTGAATCCTTGAAGATCTATCTTGCACATTTCAAATGAAGGATT
>NQLW01000863.1:45871-57915 GCA_002312845.1 Kalanchoe fedtschenkoi
GCGTGTGCTAGCAGAAGTGCAGGGAGCAGCGCAGAGTGCACCAGTGCTACGGGTGGACAACAAGTCTGCGATTGCGTTGATCAAGAACCCGGTACTCCACGGACAGTGCAAGCACATTGAGGTGAAGTATCATTTTGTCCGGGAGTCCGCTGAACAAGGCCTGATCAAAGTGGTTTTCATTCGAAGTGAAGAACAGCTTGGCGACATTTTGACCAAGTCACTCGGTCAAGTCAAGTTTCACGAGCTGCGCTCTAAGATCGGCCTGTTTGAAGTTTGTAACTCGCGCTCCAAGGATTAGGAGGAGATTGTTGTATATAATCCTTGGGTATATTTACTTGCCTTTAATTAGTATAGCAGTAGCGTAAAATTAGGTACATGACCGTTGTGTGGTTATGGCGTATATTTGCTTTCCTTCCCTGCATTATTTTCTTTCCTTGTAATAGTCTATTTAAGCATAGCAATACAACCATGAAAAGCAGTCAATTCGACAGCACCAATTCCATTGTGTTCGTGTGTCTTTGTGTGTTGACAGTGATCTCGCCAGCAGCGTGTGTCCGCTGTTTCTCTGGCGTGATTCTAACAGTGACATTCTTACGAAACCTCTCTCTACTCCTCCGTTTGTTCACTTAAATCCCAGTTCTCTCTGTACAATTGGTATTAGGGATCGTTTGAGGGGGTATTTAGTAATCCCTACACGACGTATTATTTGTGCGTCTTTTTTAAATTCAAAACAACCGTGTCATTTGCACGGCGTCGTTTGGGCTCTCTTCCTCCATTCGAAATGCAGAGCATAGCTTCTGCATATATGTATTGGGGATTGTTTTGATATCTTGTTATCATCAAAATAACAAAATTTATTTACACTATTTTTCTCTCTCTAAACAGCATCTAAATCATACTTTTCAGACAAGTCATTAATTATTGATATTTGATTATCGCTAAATTACTACTTAATCCACTACTCCAGGCACTATCAAAAATGCTATTAGCTGTATGTGGCACCCATTCGACGTCTTCTGAAGTCCAGCCCAGAAAGTTCTGGGCTTAGCCCAAGTATCGGCCGAACAACTGGGCGCCACCAAAAATTGACCGTTAAGGATTTGGAATCTCTTATAAGCAGCCTGAAGGGTGGATAAATATTCAAATTTGAATCGTGAAAGTATTTTGGTATTCATTTTTTTTTTGGAAAACTGTGGAAAGGGGTATAAATTACCTCATTTTTATAAATTAGGGGTGTAATTACTATTTTTTGCAATTTATACGTTTTTCAGTTTTGGGACTGTTTTGTAAATAAATATTTTTCAATCAAGTCCAGATCTAATTTAAACTAATTACAAACTCATCCTCAACAAAACTAACTTAACCACCCATTCATTAAATTTGTTCAACCGTTAGCATTAACTTCATCTTAATCTACACTTGTTTACATTAACATGAGTAATTTAGGTTAGGTTAGTTTTGTTAAGAGTGATTTTGTAATTAGTTTAAATTAGATATGAACTTGATTGAAAAATATTTATTTACAAAACAGTCCCAAAACTGAAAAACGTATAAATTGCAAAAAATAGTAATTACACCCCTAATTTATAAAAATGTGAATACCTTGTAGTTTTCCCCTTTTTTTTTTTCAAATCCACAACGGTAACATTTACTTGCAGATCAAATCTTTGTTGTCGTCCTCGCCTTGCTCTGCGCGCACGTTCAAATCTCTGTAATCCTAACAACGATTCCAAATAGAGATCGAGTGGCCAAATGGGTGTTTCTAATGACAAGAAATTTTCGCTTTCGATGCCTACAAAGCCCTGTCCGAAGCTCACTTCTTCTGGTAAATCAATCAATACTCTGTTTCGTTTCTTTAACATATATTTTCGCAGTTTTTTTATTCAGTTCGTCTTTTAATGTGATTAATTTTACGCGGGGTTTTCCCCCATTAGGGTTTGCTGTTCGGAAAGAGAGCTAATTTTTGAATTCAGCCCAGCTTCTGATGGATCAGTTTAGATTAGGGTTTCATCTTCTATGTTGTTTTTAGAATATGCAATGAAGATCCGTGAGTTTTTTCTTTTTGTGCAACTTGAGTATCAAAACTGAACAGAAGATGCTTTAAACACTTGATATGTTTAAGAAACTTAGTTCTGTTATTGTGTTGATTGCCAGTTGAAGCTAAAGAAAATCGTCTAACAAGTCCGGATTTTGCAAATCAGAAGAAATGTTCATCCAAGAAGAACTTCATGTCACCGACCATCTCGGCTGCGTCGAAGGCAGTGGTCCATAGAAAGAAAGTTCTTGCAGAGAGGCTCCGTGGCGAAGCTACTGAGCCAACTTGTGCTAAGCTCCTTCACCGAAGATCTACAAGCTTCGATCTCAAGTATCAGGGATCAGTTGCTGTTTATAACTCGGCTGATTCGTTGTCTTTGAGGGTTGAGGAGACGAATGGTGTGGAAGATGGAGAGGACGGTGATAAGTCGAAGCCTTATGACCCTGTGTTTAATTACTGTTCGCCAAGGCCTAAGTTTCTGTTGTACAAGCCTGATAGGAGGAGTGAGATTCTCCGACGGTATGAGATGGTTGAGAGCACATCTTCGGAGTCTGAGACTGGGAGCGAGAATGAGGAGTCCTCGGTCAAGCCAAACGAGGAAGTTCCTGAAAATGCAGGTGATCTTGCTGATCATGACGATGACCACGGTGAGGCTGAGGAAGCTGCGGCCAAACTTAAAAAGGATGCCAGTGAAAAAGTGGAGGAACGTGTAGAGGAGGATCGCGAGAGAGTTGAAGAACACATTGAGGAGGCCCAACCAGTGCATGAAGCTGAGCTTGTGAAGCTTGAAACCGAGTCCAGCCAGCCGGAGGGCGTTTCACCAGAGCTGAAGCACGAGACAACTGAAACTGATCATATTGAGGCTTTGGAAACTGATGATGATGATGGCAAAATCGACTCCATCGAGATTGAGGAAGAGGAGGGGGAGTGTGCAGAGCATGTGGTCGAGAGGAGTTGGAGCTTGAAGAGGTTGTTGAAGCTGTGGTTTTTGATTGTTGTTGTGGGACTCTCTATCTTGTATGTGTCTTCAATGAACTCTCCTTCTTCAGTGGGGTTAGAAGATGAGTACTGGATGGTGCACAGTGGCCTGCATGGAGCTCCCTTCACTCATAAAAACGCAAGCGGATCTGTGATGATGGCCGAAATGGGGTTTGAGGAAGCAAGTTATAGAATCATGGATCAGATCATTGTTGGAGACCATGATGATGCAAGTGCCGAAACCAGTGATGAAGATCATGAAGTGAAATATGAAGGAGGTCAAGTAGAGTCAGCTGGAGATCAAATCGAAGCTACTGAAGATGGGATGGATTCAGAACCGACCGAAGTTTTATTCTATGCAGCTGGAGAAATACTAACTGAAGATGCTGGTGATATAGTAGATATGGAGTCGGTTTGTGTGGAAGAAATTGCACCAGAAGCTTCACTCGTTGTGGAGCCAGAAAGTGAAGCCTGTGAGGCTTCTTATGCGGAAATGGATGGGTTAGCTGGTGGTACCGATCATACTGAGGTGACGCAGGAAGGAACTGTTTTCTTGGAACTATCTTCTGGAGAGGAGTTGGAAGTGGAGGATAGGGAAGCAGTGGATTTTTCACAAGCTTCAACCGAGAGTGGAGATGATGAGACTCTGAGCAATTTGGAAGAAGCTGAAGTTTCAGAAGTGGGATCAACTCCTGATCTGGTGGATGAGCTTACTCCCATGTATTCCAAAGAAACCGACAAGGTCATGATCATCAGTGTCGTTTCTGCACTGTTGTTACTTGGAGGTCTGGGGTTCCTAAAGCTGAAGAGAACCACCACATCGTCGATGCAGGAGCCAGCAGGTGTAACACGGCCAGATGCAAGCAGAGGACAGCTTCAAGTTAAACAAGTGGATCCTTTAGAGTACCCATCGCTGTCTCAGAGTTTCAAGAGTGGCGCAGGTGCACCCAGGGTGGAGCTGCTTGCGGAGTTCACAGTCGGCGAGAATGAAGTCAGCAGCTACCGCTCGAGAACCAACTGTATCGAAAATGGTGAGGACAGCACTTACTCATTTTCCCATAGAAACGTGAAGATGGCTGCCAAGCAGACTCGGTTAATTCATGGTAACAGTCACCCCGCCGCCGCTTCGGGCTTCTCTTCCACTACAGATTCTCCTCCTTATGGAACCTACTACAGCTCTCAGAGAAGAAGCACTGGGAGAGAGGTCAGTAGCCATAACCATTACCAACGTACCTTCATTTTTTGTTCATCTCCATTCCTTATGTTGATGACGCAGTTCAATGCATCCATCCTTATGCAGCTGCCAGCTTCATCCATCGACTCACCTTCGTATGGAAGCTTCACCACAGAGTTGATGCTACGAAAGAAAGAGGTAAGCCATCCTGCCCAACCAACAGAAAAACCATACACGGACCTGCATTGAGTTATCTTCATCATCCTTTCCTTCGTTGAAACAGGAAGCTCGAGGTTTGGATAAAGTCATTGTAACTCCCGTCAGGAGATCCAGCAGGATTCGTGGCCGAATGACTCCAGGTGCATCCCAGTGATAACAACTTATGGCAGACTACGTTAGCTGTAGCCGAGCAGTTGTAGTAGAGTAGCTAGCCGTGTTTGTATTAGCTTAGAGGCAGTTTCTGGTTTCTTGAGAAACAAAACAAGGCTACTCTCTGTCCATGATGTTTCTTTCTTTAGCAAACACACATGCTAAGGTGTCTCTGCAAGCAACAACACTGGTCGACGACAGTGCTGATTTTATTTCGAGTTATCAAAACACATGATTTTATGGCTCTGTTTGTTTTACCAAACTGCCGCCATGTTTCCTAGGAACCTGCCTATATCCATGTATCCACGAACAGTACAACAGAAATACAGAAAACAACAATAACATCAAATACAATCGACTATAAACAAACAGCAGGAAACCAACCGATCTGGATAGTTCCAGTCGCATATATAATTGCTCAAGATTACACACATTCAAAACTTTAGATATAATTGCAAACTAACAAATACAGAATCGTCGTCGCTAAAAATCATCCTTCCTTATAACAATCAACGTAAATAAATGAATGCTCTGCTGGGAGTCTCCAGTCATTCATTTTTGCTCTGCACCAAAAACTGGTACAATTTTTAGAAGCCGACAGCAACGGGATTATATTCAAATGGGTCCTGAATGTCGGATGGTTTATAGTTTGTACCTAGCCCGACGGCCTCCGATCCTTTCATGATCCTCAGTCTTTTACACGTGCTGGTGAACATACTGGAAGAAAAACACAACTAAAAATATCAGAGTTGGAACATATGTAAGGAGTTGTTGAGCTAAGACTCTATGAGATCTTTTGTGATATGTGACAGGATTAGAGCAGGCTGGAGTGTGTGAGATCAACAACTTCGGCTAGCTGTAACTTAGTCATTTTGACGTTGGAATCAAATAATATGACGCATAAAATGAGCAGGACTCACTCCCAAGGGACATCGCCAACGAGCATCCAGTCACCATCCTTGTCCTCGTATGTGAGCACACATTCAGAACCATGAGGCGAGTCGCTCAGGTGAGTATCGGTTAGGCCATCTTTACCTGGAAGCCACAAGAGCCACGTTTAAATGAGAGTCTCAAGAAAGAAACAATGACATGAGGCAAAGAGGGTTTGGCGTACCGGCAGGGAAGCAGCTGAACATAGTTTTGAGAGCCAGGGAGAGGTCTGAGTAATTGTTGTAGAGCTTCAAGTCGACCTTTCTGAGGTAGGGTGCGCCGTCCATGCTTACCTTCACATAGAGGCAAGTTGAGGGAGTTTTGGTGGCATCAGGTTCAGTGCTGTTCTTGGCAATGGCAGTGGCCATGGAGTTCTTTCGAAACGAGCGAATCGGAGGCCATCCTACCACCTGGGCTCTGCGAAAGATTCAAACTTCAATCACAGCACCGAACATTTACTTCTAAACAGCCAAGGACTACAGATTCAAGCAACAAGCAATGACTCGACCAACAAAAGCAGCTTTCGACAGTCCATGGGTGCTTCCCTTCATAGACTCATAGCAACTAAGCGCAAGACTAGTTGATCACACATATCACTTAGGCAGCACAACAAGATTTGAAAGCACCCAACCACAACAATTCACTACCAAAACAGCTCATAATCAGCTTAACTAAAACATGCAAGAACCTATAAGAAAGACTCAATTTTTGGACCAGAAAAAGAGGGGGAGAACTTACTTAGCAGCAGGAGCGCTCGCAGGCTCACTCACAGGCTTCTTCTCTTGAGACTTACGAGGAGCTGTTCCTCCATCAATGTCCATGTCAGTAAGTTTACCAGGTTGTTTACCGGCCCCACCACCAATCTCCAACTGGTTCACAGCCTTACCAGCTCCATGAGAGAACAAGGCAGCACCTTTCCCCACCTCACATTCAGATCCACCATAAAAAGCCAAACCCCATTTTCCAGTAGCATCAGCAAATCCTCTTTTCCCATTCAGACACCTACCACCATTGTTGCTGCTCTTCACACTGTTGAAAGCGTACCCATTTGGCAACTTAGCCTGAGCTTCCTGACCAAACAAGGAAAGCCCTAAACTTGGATTTGAGGGGTTGGTCGAGTCTAGCGACTGATCAAAGCCTGGTAGGCTCAAACACAGCTCAGTTTTGAGAGATGAGTAGGTCTCAGAAGATGAGGTCTTGCTCTTGCTCTTGCTCTTGTTCTTGTTCAATCCTCCTATGTAGTCTAGTTCCAATGGTTTAGTAGTGGTAGACATCATCAAACAACTCTATGCCACAACAACCCGTTGATACACACATACACGCACAGGCAAGCGCACAAAGAAAGCAACTTGGGAAATGAGTTGGGGATTTCTATGCAGCAACAACAAACCCAAAAAGACAAAGACAGACAGAGGAGAAGTGGAGTGGAGGGTTTGGTGATGGAATGGCAAATGAATCATTCAATGAGCGAAAAATGAACAAGTGCTGTCTGGCCATTCAAACATGAGACATAATCATGAAACAAATTTCATGATTAAAATCTTAAAGCAAACATTTTTCACAGGACCCACATGTCCCCTAATCCCCTCTCACTTAATCTCTGCATTCGATACCATAATCTCATAATTTAATAACACTAATACAAACTCAGCCATTAAAACCGGAACTGTTCTGGCTGCTTTTGGCGTAAAGCTATCAACTTTATCACGCAAAAATGATATTCCCTCACCCACCTCAAACCGACAAAATCTCAGAATTCCCTCAACAAACCAGCCCCGTCAAAATTCCAAGCTCAACAAATGTGAACGAAAACATTCCATGCCGACAAGTGGCCAACCTCAATTCAATTAGTGCAATTACAGGTCTCAAATTTATACACAAAAAAACATCATCAGTAGCTCAGAGGAGCAAAAACAGCAACAGGGTTTGGCCGGGGTTAGGATGAATTGATGATATGATGACACTGGCGATGCCTGCAGGGCTGGCATTCGGCTTCAGTTTTAAAGCGTCTGCAATGAGTAAGCTTTACTTTAAGATTCGGTCCGAGACATGGAAATCTCTGGACTGCTTGGCGTGTAATGATGTTTGTATGTATGCATCGCAGTGCAGCGTTCGTGGATGTGTACGAACGGACAGGAAGCAGACAAAAAAAAAAGTAGAAAAGCTGACAGCCAGAACACATGGAACAATCAGAGTCTTCAAACACACACATCTTCCTCAGACAGTTCACAACATTTAAAAAGTAAACCTTTTTTTTATTTTATTGATCCGTAAATCAAAATTTGTTTACATGGGTCTGTCTGTGTTCTGTTGCTGTTCCTCTTTTTCTAAAGTTGGATGTCTTTTGCTTCAATCTCATTCCATTAAAGTGCTGTTGAACAGCATATGACTCAGTAGTCAGAACCAAACAAAGCTTGCTTCTTTCACCTTGATGCTTGTAAATAAAACTCAATTACCGGTAAAATGGATCAACTTTGTAGTCAGATTTGGATTTGGGGGAGTGAGCTACTTTTTTACCAGGCATGGAGGAGGCTGTAATTATTGTGCAGGCAAGGTGTTATGAATGATAATAATGTGGCAGTAATGTGATGGTGAGTGTGGATTGAGCGTGGGGAGCACATCGGACGGCTGGCCAGCCAGAGAGCGATGTGGAATGGACGGTGAGTCATTTATTCATGGTGGTTGGGAGACAAACGTTGTGTTTGTTCTCCATATATGGAGGCACATTGACAATGAAACCCACCAGCATTGCTATATCCATACTCCGTACACACATATTCGGTTGATTCTTTCGATTACTGAATTGAACCAAGTTGAATTGAACTGTGGAACCAGAGGCGGACCCAAAGCCACGGGAGTGATGCTAGACCGCTTAATCGGAAAACAGATCAAGAAGTCCGTTTGGATCAAATTTGCATACCAAGTTGAAGCCTTTAGATTAAGAAAGGAGTGAATGAAGGATCTTGGGAGGTAGCACTAGCACTAGCACTAGTGATGACTACTCAGAAATGCAAGACAGGAGAGTGTCAATAATATGAATCTAACAATGTAGATAGAAATAAAAGCAATTGAGATGTTGATTTCACAAGAAGTGAGCCTTCAACATCATCATGATAAAAGTTGTCATTTTTTTTTCATTGATTGGTGATGGTATTGGCAAATGGCATTAAGCTTTTTCTCATCATTCTCTTGCAATAGCTGCTGAAAATTGAATAAATAAGTAAATAAATACATGAAAGACAAAAAAGGTTGTGGATAGGACAGATGGTGGTCCATGTCAAACAAAGATGTGATCTCTATCATGAGTTCCTCAGGATCTCTTCTGATTTCCATACCATGATTGATCAATCCTCCAAGCCCCAAACCTAGCATCATCAGCATCTACATCAGTCAACCATCTGATTTTAGGTTAAATACGTTATTAGTAAAAACGAAGACAGCTGCAGTCGATATGTCCGAGTGGTTAAGGAGACAGACTCGAAATCTGTTGGGCTATGCCTGCGCAGGTTCGAATCCTGCTGTCGACGTTTTTTGCCTAGCTCAATTTTCAAGTCGGCAGCTGCTTACTTGGAAAATGTCCCAACCGTTTTCAAGCCACAAATCTCTCAGTTTGCCAATTTTTTGTTTTTTAAAATTTAACTTAGATATTACTAGGCAAGGCTTCACGGAATCTGATCGAAAATGCTACAAAGAAGGGAATTAATTCTTTGTAAGAGATTTACATCATGTTCGAGAGCTAAGAGGACTGCAAGGGAAGATCCTATTTTCTCATGAATCTTGAAGGAGGGGGATTGTCGGAAGTTTTGCAGGCATGGGCTAGAATTCTTACTGCATGATTGGCTTGACGGGAAATGATTTTCAAATCGACATTGGATACCGCTGCAATCTAGTATTTGCAAGTATTTGTGCAGACATCAAGGTCACATTGAATAGAAAAGGAAGGTTCGTTTGTATCTCTTGCTAATTTAGAGCAAGGAGGACAATGCGGGGAGAGTCTTTCAACTGGGCATTTGAATTGAAGAAACAAATTTTTGCTGATTTGAAGATGCCTTCTGCTTAGGGGAGAGCATTATTCAGTTAAAACCGATTAACAGAACTGAAATATGCAAACCGAATTATTTCGGTTCGGTTAATTCGATTAAAACCGAATAATAAATCTGTTAAATAAATTCAATTAATGGAAGTAAATTTTAACGTTTGGTTAACCAATTTAACAGATTAACCTTATGTCCAAACCCACAAAAACCCTAAAATAAACTATAAATACATATTATTTTCCTATTCTCTCCCTCCTCAGACTTATCTCCCACACTTACCCAGTTTCTAGAAACCATACTAAGCCTCAGATCTGATAAATGGAAGCTGCAGCCTTGATGGATCCACCGATAGATTTCGGCTTTAAAGCTGCTGCTCTCCCATGCTCCAAACAGATTCTTGTAAATGGTTACAAGCTTCGTGGGACTATGACTCCCGGTGACTCGGGCTTTTCGGTTGATGTGGGGGAGTATCTTGTGGATGCTGAGTCTCCTCCGTATTGGAACCCCGAGGCTGGATCGGGTTCAGGGTCCAGCTCGCCGGATGGGGATGAGGCTGAGCATGACTCGCCGGGTGGGGATGAGGCTCCAAACATATCTGGGTGTTCAGATCCATTATCTGCAGCCATAGATCTATATTGAATTGTAGTATTAATAAATATAGGTTGAGCATAAAAAATAAAATAAAATTAATTTTGATTCGGTTCGGTTAACTATTAAATTAACCGAATACTGATTAACCGAAAAATTCGGTTAATTGAGTAATTCGGTTCGGTTAATGGTTAAATAAAAATAAAATCGGTTAATTCGGTCTATTAACTGAATTGGTTATTCGGTTTGGTTTTAACCGAAAACTCTCCCTTGCTTCTGCTGTTGCAACGATAGATAATTGCGATATTACCATTGCGATATGCAGAACGAACCATGCACGCCGAACACCTTACATTTTGATATAAACACCTCACTTCCACCGGGGCCGGCTAAGGGATGATGCGAGTGGATCGACCGCATAGGGTCCCCAAATTTTGGGAGGCCCCCGACACAAGGCCATCACCGTTAGAAATACCCCCATAAAGTAATTTTGGAAGACGCCTCTACCTTCACCGAGCTGTTGCTATGACACACACTCTTCTTCATTTCCATCATGGCTGCTTCCTTCGCTCGAGCGCGCTCCGCATCTCATCCACCTGACCTTCCAGCTTCCGTATTCGCTTCTCCTCCATATTGTCAGCTTTGCCATTATCGAGATCATTCGTTCCATAGCCTCGGTTAACCCTAAACGTGAATTGGACGAAAAGCGGCGCAGTGGATGAAAGAAAAATAAAGAAGTGCACCAGAGTTTTAATTAACGTAAGCTGACATCCTATTGGGCTCCAATTTAGATCTAAGAAGAGAATAGTTTACCAGGTGGTAATCACATTAAGAAATATTTAAAAATATTACTTACTGAATATTTCAAATTATTTTATAGAGAATAAATAATCTTAGAAATATATTAAATCTTATATTTTCATATAATTTGAGCAATAACTAAACTTAAAATTAATAAAAAAAAGTTTACATGTATATTTTAATAAAAAATTTAAAAATAGCTGTTAGCGCTTTGTACTTTTTTTCGGCATTGGTCTAGACTATAGATCAAACAAGTTCGGTATTTAATTTTCAAATTCACCTTGATGTGCAACTTCATTATTGAAAATTAGGTTTATTTTTTATTTATTTTGTTTTATTAATTTTTTTTCTTATATTAGTGATTCTCTAATGTTTTTTCATTCATATATATACCATGAAACAAAATTTTTAATCATCTCAGTTTTAACTTTGTTCAGTCGGATACGGCCCGACTTCCACACTGCTTTGCTAGTCATCGACGTGCAGGTCAGCTACATTTATCCACCTCCATTGTTGATCGATGGAATTCACTTTATGCCATGCTTTCATTGACACAGTGCTATTATTACACTAATATCACTCCGTTTGGACTCTTAATTTGCTGCAGAGGGATTTCATAGACACCACAAGTCCGATCCGCGGCACTGGAGGCAAAGCTCTCGTTCCCGGCATCGTCGAAGCTGTTCAAGTTTGCAGGAATCACGGTGCACTTGTTGTTTGGCTATCAAGCTTCATGCCTTTCGTCATTTTTTACTGAATCTTAAAATATTGCACTTGTTTGGTGATGTACAAGGCATGATCCGCTACGAAGGTTCAGGTGGCATTTCTACGCCCTGGGGAAAGATTGTGCAGCCGTTCAAGCTGGTCAAGACCCGCTTCAGCGCCTTGTTCGACACGCACCTTCATTCAGTCCTCCAGGGTCTGGGGATTGACAATCTGGTTGTAGCGGGTGAGAATGACAAACAGTTAATCTATTCCACATGTAATTTTATCTGAGATATAGTGGCTGATTTCTTAGGGTTTATTCAGGCGTGCAGACTTCAAATTGCATTCGACAAACGTCTTTGACGCAGTATCTCTGGATTACAAGTTCATTACAGTCTTAGTTGATGTCACTGCAAAGAACGTACGT
>NQLW01000863.1:65980-115432 GCA_002312845.1 Kalanchoe fedtschenkoi
TACTGGTCCACAGATTCTGTATGAACCAACTCCAATGGATGGTTTGCTCGCCTCGCATTTCCAACTGGAAATGGCTGTCTGAGTTGCTTCCCAAGCAAGCACGCCTCACATGGCTGATTAGTTACTTCAATGGAAGACAATCCCGTCACCATCTTCTTTAAAGCCAATAATTTCAACCCTTGAAAATTTAGGTGGTCAAATCTCAAGTGTCATAGCCAATTGATGTCTTGCACCATCACCTGGAAGTTCATCTCAGCTTCCTTCTTAAGAATCCATGGGAACATCTGGTTCATCGTCATTTGAACTTTAGCAATCATCCTCATATTTTTGTCTTCAATAGTACAAACCCCAGCTCTAATGGAGACAATATGATATTTCTCTGATAGCTGTTCCAAACTCAGAAGGTTTCAATACAGGTCTGGTACATAATTACATCAGCGATAGTTATAAATGTATCGTCATTTTTCGGGATCCGGATATCAACTTTCCCCTTGATTTGGATCTTTGATTTGTTTCCGAAATTGACCTCATTATGAGAAGATTCATTTAACCAGGAAAAAAGCTCCTTTCTCATACTCATGTGGTTGCTGTATCCCGAGTCAAGATACCACATTGTGAAGAGTTTCCACAACCTAAAGTGGTTTTGCATGCAAGCACCATATTTTGGCGTACTTCGGTAGCGCATGCTTGTTATGCTCGTTCATTCTCTAGTTTTGCTCGATATTCGAATTTGTTGTATCCGAACTGTTGACACCGGTAGCATCTTATTCTAGACTTGTCATGTCCTCCAGTATGACCTCCATGAGCTCTTTGAAAATTACTTTCGTTGGTTTGATCTCATCATGTGTGGTGATTTTGGCCTTTACCTCGACCTTATCCATGACCTCGACCTCCACGGTGATCTCCACGGCTTTCCAATTCGACCCGTTTTTGCAACGCTTGCTCTTGACTTGATTCGTTAGCTTTTATGTTCATACGTTTCTCGTGTGAACACAACGAACTCAACATATTTCAGTTGATATTTTTGAAATATTATGCCCATCTTCGATAGCGGCTACAACATATTCAAATCTTGCCAGCAATGATCGTAACACCTTCTCGTCGACTCGTTGCTCCTCCAACGTCTCCCCGTTAACCATCATATTGTTAACGACAACCTCGACGCGGTCAAAAAATGTCAATACATTCTTGGATCAATCCTTCGTAGTGACTCAAACTCCCCCCACCCCCAGCGTTTGTAAGGGCATCCGCATAACTCGTTCATCTCCTTTGTAATTCTTTTATAGGATAGTCCACGCCTCGTGAAATGTTTGTGCCTTCGATATTTTTCTAAATACCGACTTCTTCATTGCTTGGAAGATGGCATACCGGGCCATGTGATTTTTCCTTCTTGTATCCGCCATTGAATCTTTTTCTTCCTTTTAGAGCATCAAATGCCTCTCCAACTACTTCGGTGTAGCTCGTCTCGATTAAATTTCATAATCTTGAGACCGAAAAAATGCCTTCATATGGATCGACCATTCATCGAAGTGTGTACCGTCAAATTATGACAATTATAGTGAAACCGAGTTGGACATAATTTAACTACAATATAACACTCAAGTATTACTCCTGATATTTGTACGACGAACCAAGTTCTGATACGAAATGTTATAATCTATTAATATTCTCAAAACTCAACTAAATGTGTATATGAAATTTGGTGAATTTTGGATGAGAAAAAAAACTGATTTATTTTCTTACGGTACAAAATCGTTATGAAAATTCACTAAAAATACTAGAGAGGTAAACCCTCGAAAGAAAATGAAATACAAAGGAAGAGGAGGTGGTGAGAGATGATTTCCTCATTACATTTCACCCTCCTTTTATAATTAAGAAGCGACACAAACCTACAATCGTCTTAAATATATATCATATTGCATGAGAGTTGCGTATGGCAGGGAAGACGTGTCGGAGAGGTGAACAGACAATGCAAGGAATGGAGGAAGTGATAATTACGTTGTGGGCCACACCATTTTGTCTTCTTCTTACTGTAACATTCTTCAACAGATTACAACCAAGTCATAGTCATAGAGAGTAAGTTTGAGCAGTATTAGAATTGGCATGTTCAAACTATTGTTCCAAGTCTGTAGAGACGCAAATTATGCTGAGGTTGACTAGTAATCAGGGTGCAATAATGAGCTTGTGAATAGACTTCATTCTAGGGAAAAGCATTGTTCGGTGAAAATTGATTCACCGAATTGATATATTTTAACTGAATTGATTTGGTTCGGTTAATTCGGAGAATGAGTTAGTTCGGTTACAATCGAAAAATATTTGGTTAATTCGCTTCGGTTAATGGAAGAGAAATTTTTGGGTTCGGTCAATTCGGTTAATACAATTAACCAAAAAACATATTTATTAAATAAAAATAATTTTTTTGTATATAAATATATTGATTTAATAAAGTGTATTCATTTTTTCCGATTAATTTCAGTTAGTTATATATTTAACTGATAGCTGAATAATCGGTTAACCATATAATTCGGTTCGATTATCTGTTGAGACTTTTATAATTCGATTCAGTTAACCGAATAATAATTTGGTTTAGTTAACCGGCTGGTGCTCTCCCGTACTCCATTCCATGTCTGATGCCGACTCACAAGAGAAACTATTTAAGAACTTCTGTATCACCCAAGCTATAACAATAAAAAAGCAAGTTTCTAATCACCATTTACAACTCATCAACTGCAACCAAGCAACAAAAACCGGTAAAATGCTTCACAAAATCGAAGCTCTTTCAACAACCTCATCATCAAATCTCAGACATTTTACACACAAACTAAATTGTCAGCTGCTACCAAGCAATAAAAAGAACATAAGACAAGATGTCTGCAACAAAAAACAAACAAATTTTACACTAAAATCTGTCATGAAACTACAAATCTTAAACTAGTTACAGTTTGTCAAATATCTTATATTTGATATGCACAAATGGTTAATAGATACACACGCACGCAAAGATTCACCCTTGAACCCTATATCCTCAATCAACCGCAAAAATCACATACAAAACTGTCAATTGAGGACCAAGAGTGACTTACAAAGACACTGAAGGCCCGAGAAATGATTTCTCTGAAAGCTACTGTAACTAGAACTTCCCATTTCGCAAAAATAATAGGCATATATAAATTTTCACAATTTCTCTAGTAAACCAACCAAACTGTTGAGAATTCCGGCTAACTAACAAGAGAGAAAAAAGTAAAGAGCACACAAGATTTAACGAGATTCGGCAGTGTGCCTACGTCCCCCGGAGCAAAAGAACAACTGTGTATTATTGAGTATGTCGTCGTTCTAGTACTCTATTAGGTTACAGTTACATGATATTTATAATAGAAACTTTATTCATATACCATACCGCGAGCCTTTAGTCCCACAACCCCAAGCCCACTTAATTCTGGCCCACAATTACTAACCTTGTTGTCACCATCCACTGAGATTCAGCCCTATGTCACTTTCCGCTCCACTTTGACATAAGTCATTTATCAGTATATGAGCTATACTCAACAAATCTCCATCTTAAAGAATATTCTGCTCCTTAAGAGATAAAATTCGGGGTATCTCACACCTCAAAGTGGTCTGAGGTTCCTGCTCTTCTAGTTGCTACAAACATTCAACAAGTCCAAACAATCTCTGAACTTGTTTGTAGTATCCTGCTCCTGTCCCTCAGGAAGCTGAGCTAGCTCTCATGCATCATTTTTCTTCAAAGACTCCTTCTCTTCTACTATTGCAGCCATCCCTTTATCTTTCTCCTGACTAGTGATAGCTCCCTGAAAGACAACCGGATCTTCACTACTAATATGAATTGCATAACAGACCATGTCTTTAAAATTGAATCTGTGTGGAGGCTTCACATTGGTTTGTCTTCCTCTGTCCTTGACTAAATTGTAGCTCTTCAAATCATCAGTACTTGAGGCATCAGGTGCTGAAGTGGAACCATCAACTTTCTCTGTTGATGTAGGGATTTGTTCCAAATCCAACCGCACATTTTCTTCATTCTGTTGCAGCATGGACTGCTCATCAAAGACTGCATCTCTACTGATCACCACCTTCTTTGCTACCGGATCCCAAAACTTGTATCCCTTGACACCTTTATTATATTCCAGAAAGATGCACTTTTTGGATTTTGCATCAAGCTTTGATCTCTTATCACCAGGTACATGCACATAAACAGGACAACCAAAAATCCATAAGTGATCAAAACTAATAGGTTTACCTATCCATAACTCTTATGCAATTTTTCCTCCCAATGATGCTCGTGGTGATCTATTGATGAAGTAGCATGCCTTATTCACAACCTCTACCCAAAAGCTTTTAGGGAGTCCTGCATTCAATCTCAAGCATCTCGCCCTTTCAGTCAAAGTCCTGTTTAATCTTTCTGCAACACCATTCTGCTGTGGTGTCTTACGTATTATGAAGTGCCTCTGAATTCCATTCTCCTTACAGAATTTCTAAAACTGTGAATCTGTATACTCTGTACCATTATTTGACCTCAAACGCTTTATCTTTCTCCCTGTTTAGTTCTCCACCTCAGCTCTCCATACCTTAAACTTGTTAAAGACTTCAAATTTCTCCTTTCAAGGAATACACTCAAACTTTCCCGGATAAATCGTCAGTAAACGTAGCATAATAAACAGATCCACCCATTAACCTTTCTTTGACAGGGCCCCATACATCAGAATGCACATAATCAAGAATCACTTTAGTTGTGTGCCTTCTAGTCTTGAAACTGACTTTAGTCTGCTTCCCAAGAATACAAAACTTGTAAAATTTCAGCTTGCAGCTTTTAACGCCATGCAACAGATTTTTTTTATGCAATTCAGTCATACTTCGCTCATTAAAATGACCAAGATGCATATGCCATAGCTTTGAACTATCATCATGTGACTCAACAGAATAAACTCCATGTACAACTGTACTCCCTTACAGTTTATAGATATTTCCTACAATCATCGTTTCTTTCATCACAGTCAATGCACCTTTCACAATCCTAATAGTTTTCTTATCATCATGTGCCTTAGGAATAAAATCATTCTTATGCAAAGTGCCTAAAAAATTAGATTCTTTTTCAATTCAGGTATATGTCTAACATCACATAGTGTTCTCACTATTCCGTAATACATCATAATTCTGACATCACCAATACCAATAATATTACAACATCTATCATCACCTAGATAGATAGAACCAGAATTAACTGACATGTATGAGGAGAACCACTCCCTGTTGGGCGTGATATGATAAGAACATCCCGAATCAAGAATCCAAGCATCCACGAACTGAGTAGTTGAAACCAAAAGCATATCTTCATCGCTGCAATCAGAATCATTCTACGCCACATTCACAGACTTCGATGATTCTCCATTTTTCCCATCAGTCTGCTTATTCCACATTGGACAGTCCCTCTTCATATATCCAGACTCCTTGCACTTGTAGTAAAGAATCGTCTTCTTGCCCTTTGATTTTGATCTTGAGTTCCGTTTTCCAGAACCATCATTCTCAGACTTTCTCCCACGGTCCTGACTGCTCTTGACATACAAACTGTCAGCTTGTGAATAATTTTCCCCTGCATTATGCTTTCGCTGGTGTTGGATCAACAAGGCTGCAGTAATTTCTTCAACTTTGATAGTTTCTTTTCCGTACATCAGAGTGGTCATCATATGTTCGTAAGAAGGAGCCAACGAACACAATAAGATCATTGTTCTATCTTCACCTCAAGCTGTGCTAGATCCGTGATGATTTGATTAAAGACATTCACGTGCTGAGCCAAATCACTCCCTTCATGCATCTTCAACCCGTACAACCTCTGCTTTAGATACAATTTATTTGTAAGAGATTTTGACATAAATTGAGACTCCACTTCTTTCAGATTTCTCCTGGAGAAGACAAACTCATCACGTGGTACATAACCTTGTCCGCCAAACACAATCGTATCGTTCCTGCAGCTCGCTGCTGCATATCCTCTCAATCTTCATCCTTCATTGATTCAGGCTTCACAGGTTTCAAAGCTTTCAAAATCCCTTGCTGCGCTAACAGATCCTTCACCCTTGTCTGCCACAATTCGAAATTACCGTGACCATTGACAATTTAGCACTCGACATAGCCATCTCAACTTTGCTTTGATACCACTTGTTGAGAATTCCGGCTAACTAACAAGAGAGAAAACAGTAAAGAGCACACAAAATTTAACGAGGTTCGGCAGTGTGCCTACATCCTCGGGAACAAAAGAACAACTGTGTATTATTGAGTATGTCGTCGTTGTCGTACCCTATTAGGTTAGAGTTACATGATATTTATAATAGAAACCCTATTCTTATATCATACTGCGGGCCTTTGGCTCCGCAACCCCAAACCCATTTAATCATGACCCACAACTAATAAACTTGTTGTCACCATCCACTGAGATTCAGTCATATGTCACTTCCCGCTTCATTTTGACATCAATCATTTATCAGTATATGAGCTACACCCAACACTAACCAACAAGACTGAATCAAACGAAAGTGGAGTTCGATACTGGAAGAGGAGATCAATACCGAGGCTGGTTGGTGAGTTGCCCCTTATCATAAAAAAAACGTCTCAAACCTTGCAAGACTTTTTTTAGCATTTTGAGAGTAGCAACAAAAACAGGTTAGCCCGTGAGAACACGGCTGATAACTGAAAAATAAAGATGTGATATCTGCGTGATGGGCTGAAATGGCACTCACAGATAATGCCAATTTTGTCCATCTGTTTTATGTTTGTAAAATTGTTCTCGACAACACTGAACAACCTAATTTTAATTAAACACACAGCACAGTTGAGGACTTGAAACACGAAGAATAAAAATTCATCAAAACAACATCACATTAAGCTACTTATTACAAGAGGAGGTTGCGGAGAGATTGGCTTGAATAAAGAGATATGAAGGACAATGAGGATAGAGGTTGATTAAGTTTTGTGTTTGAGAAGAAGAACAATGATGAGGTTTGAGGGTTGGACTTCCGTTGATGGTTTTTCTGGTTATTTTCAAAGACGATAGAAAATCACAGTAGGCCAAAAACAGAAGAACGAAAAATTGAATGACCAAATTTACCCTGCTTAACAAGTTTGATCCAAATGATTAAGTTAGGCGGAAGGTCAAGGAGAGGTTGATCTTTTCCCTAATTATTATAAGAATATTATTTTGCAAATATAATTTAAATATATATATATATATATATATATATATTGAGAATGATTGACAAGATTCCCCAGAAGACAAGATATAGGGCGGTCTGATGGCATCGATTTGAGTGGAGAGCGAATAAATTATTTTGACTTACCAGGTTAAGAATCCCAGATCCAAATTTTCATGACAGCACTGCACGTCTGCACTCGTGTAAAACACCACTACAAAATGGAGCATGTGTTTAGATGATGTTTTTGTAGAATGGAGCTCTCTCGCGCTTTACCTTATTAGCTTGAACGACGGCCAAGAATTTCAGCATCATCTCATCTGGGGATCATAAACGGAAGCAGAAAGATTAATTACGGCGTTGTTGAAATCAGAGATGAGTGACCAGGAACAGCAGCAGCAGCAGGTCCGGAGGAAAGGCGGCCTCATCACCATGCCATTCATCATAGGTAATAAATTAAGAATCAATTAGCAGCTAGCTCACCCCGGCCGGCGCGCCCCTTGGTTTCAATTCACTATTCCTTGCTTGTTGCTGCTTGAGTTCCAGCTGCCGCGCGCCTGTGCGTGTGATTTGAATGAGTCGTGTTGTTTCGTGGCAGCTAATGAGGCGTTTGAGAAGGTGTCGAGCTACGGTTTGCTACCCAACATGATACTTTACCTGATGGAAGAGTATGGGATGACGCTTGCTGAAGGGACTCAGGTGATCTTCTTATGGTCAGCAGCCACCAACTTCACGCCTTTAGTGGGGGCTTTGGTCGCAGACTCGTATCTTGGCAGGTTCCTCACCATCGCCATTGGCTCCATCATCAGCCTCCTGGTACTCCTCCACTCACACTCTAGATCGAGGTTAACAAATTCAAAAGTCAGCTTGGCCGCGCTCCTGATTATTCCACATAGGGCGCTGCTAATAATAATATATCATGTCGCTTTTTGATGTGGCGCAGGGTATGATACTGTTATGGCTGACGGCCATGATCCCACAGCTCAGGGCATCATCACCGCCTCAGCTAGCATTCCTCTACTTCTCCTACTCTCTGATGTCAATCGGAGCAGGAGGCATTAGGGCCTGCTCCCCGGGCTTCGGCGCAGACCAATTGGACGACAAGCGAGACGACAGCTCCAACACGCGCCTGCTCGAGAGTTACTTCAACTGGTACTACGTCGCAGCTTCTGCTGCAGTGTTGGTATCCTTAACTGTCATCGTGTACATCCAGGATGAGCTGGGCTGGAAGATCGGGTTCGCCGTGCCCGCCGCTCTTATGTTTCTCTCAGCTTCCATGTTCATCGTAGCCTCGTCCTTGTACGTCAAGCATGAAGCTTCCACCAACTTGTTAGCCAGCTTTGCGCAAGTCATCGTTGCGAGTTGCCGGAAGTGGAACGCTCCGTTTCCGTCTCCGAGCACCTCCGAGCAATATTATCATCATGAGAAGGAGGCCGGCTTCCTCGTCCCAACCAGCGTTCCCACCAATAAGTCAAGGTACCTTAAATTACAATGTTACTCAGGCTGTGTTTGGTTTTTAAGGAAAATTTGATTGGAAAGTTTGAAGAAATACAGGTTTCCTTAAAATCATAAAGAAATTTAAAAGTAAACTAAATGAAGTTTTAATATATTTCTTAAAATTTTCTATTTCAAACCAAATAAAACAAAATAAATGAAATGGATGATGAATTTAATTTTTCTTTCTTCAGTTATCCCTTAAATTTATCTTTAGTCCAAAAACAGCTAAGTCTCCATGAGGATGTCTGTCTTTTAGGTTAGTTATTGACTTTTTTTGGTTAGTTCGAGCATGTGGCTGCTAGCACCCAAAACAAAAACAAAAAACAAAAAAATTGTTAAGACAACTAATGTTCAACTTGTCAACTCATTCTCGTACTAATTTTTTTCAGATGAGCTCGCTTACGTTTCCTTATAATTAGGAGTAGCACCTACGCGAGTTCCCATCGAAAATGGATGGTTTGATTTTTTAATATAATTGCGCCGGTCCGATTGAGTGAAACTTAATATTTTATGAACCACGTTTTTCATGGTGGTGGCCTGATTTACATTAGGATAGGTCCGCGTAGAATATCTTCCAACCATACATTCATGTGGTCATTTAATATGATTTGAGTGAGTTAGCTGTGTCGGCAAAAAGGATAAATAACACCGAGCATGTAGGATATTCTAGTGTGCTGTCTATTATGAAATAAATGTTCATATTTATTTACATGTGCATTACATTCACAGTGTTCGAAATTTTATGGGTTATCTTTCCTATTGTCTTCTTTTATTATTTTTTATTGTCCCCCCTTCATTGTCTTCATTATTATTACTTTTTTAAAAGACAATTTTTTTAAAAGTTAATACAAAGGGATTTGTTGACGAGAACGTCTACATGGATAATAGCGGCCCGGTGAGCGTGAGCTTACATGTGAGTGACTCGGAGAGCCTATAGAGGGTTTGAATGCTAACTCAACAGATCTCAGATGCTGGGCTGGGCTGGATTGAACTCTAGGCCTTCCTCACCTAGGCTGGGCTGGAGAAGTAGGATGGATGGGCTAGGCTGGATTGGGACGGATGAAGGGGATGCTTCTATATAAGGACAGCTCGCGTGACGTGAGAGGCGCTGCAGACGAGGCGAGCGAGTCCGGGCGGGCATGGCTCTCGAGACTGAAGCGCTGCATGCGCGACCCAGTTGCAACAGGCGAGGGGGGGACACCCGAGGAGCACGCTGCAGTCGAGGCGAGTGTGGGGCTCGAGACGCTCGAGCCCGAGGAACTCGAGATGCTCGAATCACTGGCGCGACCAACTACAGCGTACTGGGGCGGGGAGATGGGTTACGAGCGGCCACGTCTTCGAGTCGAGCCGCACATGTCTGATTATCTTGTAGCCAGGGCGAGGCACAGCCGAAACCCAAGGAAGCTACAAGCCTCGAGACCAGATCTGGCATAGGCGGGACTTGAGACGCGGAGATATGGGCCGGGGCGTGGAACGAGATAGGTCTTAGCGGATTCCAACATCCCACACGGCCAGGGTCGACCTAGAGTGACCCGCACCATCAATTAACTGAGGTGACTTGCAATGGAGGAGGAAAATCTTCGACGGATTATGGAGCCTTGCGTCGTAGTGGGCCGCCTTACGAGCTCTCCGGTAAGCCGAGACTCCAGCCTCCTGAGACGGCCAAACGATGAAGGTTTAGGTAACGGCATCTGACAGTGACGGGGCTACGGAACGAATCGGACGGGGTGGGTTTAGCGCAGCAAGCAGTGAGATTCACATGCCGGCAACTGGGCGAAGATGTACCTGCCTGGTGACCGAGCGTCACTGATGGGCCTCCTTGATGAAGGGGTGAAGGTCGTAAGGCCATGGTTGGTGGGGTGGAGTCGCCATGAGGCGCTACCGGAGTGGAGGCCAAACTGCGCCAAGGAATTGGGTAAGAGACGACTACACCAGGCGCACAGCCAGCCAAAATATCCTACAGATAGGAATTCAGGCCTCCGCAGACTAAGACGACTGAGCGCATGAGGCGAAGGAGTGAGCTATTACCTAAATGCGAGGTAGGGAGGGCCTGAGCAGGGAGTGGTCGGGTTCGTTGGGTAGAGGCCTAGAGTTGGGAGGTTGGAGCCTGGAAGTTGGGGCATTCGAATGTGCGAGGAGGAGGGCCTGCCCCCACCCTCCTCCACCGCCGGCTGCTGAAAAATTTTCTAGAGAGAAGTCAGAGGCCTGCTCAGTAAAAGTTTGAATTGTCTTCATTATTGCAACTAGATTATGCTCAACATTCTTTTCACAATCTAGTTGTTAAGTATGTCGACAACGCTGAGCGCATGTGATGAAATCTCACCTCGTCAAGTGATTTTATCAGATTGTCTGTTAACTGACCAAGTTCCATTGCAACGTTCATGAACTTATGGTGATGACTCTATGCTGCTGCTTGACTTCAATACCAAGTTAGTAGTTCAAGTGTCCCGAGATCACTCATATGTTTTAATCTCATCCAAATCAACTCTAATGAGAATTAGATAATCAACACAGACACTCTGAAGGAGCCAACTTTGTCCCACGCTGTGCGTGTGCACTCTGTATTCTTTAGTTCAACGACTGAAGCTGAGCGTCACAAGTGTTTGATAAACTTTGGTATTACACCCTTTAGATTCTTGACGAAGACAATAGAGCGCCTTGCATAACTTGAACACTTTTTATTTGTGGCCAGCAATAGAGAATCTCGGTGGTTGAGCAACTGTCACCAGTGGATGCACGAGGTGGTGGACTGTCCATCCTTCGTGTACAGCGATAATCACCGGTGTGTATATGAGGTCAAGTCTTGCCACCAATGAAAAAACTTATTCATAGACAATTTTATCGTGTTGCACGTAGTCCTTCGCCACCACACATATCCCTTCCCTGAGTTTGTAGACCCAAATAAAGTCAATAGGGCAGTGGCTTGTTGAAAATTCACCACCTCAAAAGTGTGATTGTCTTTGATGGCAACCATCTCCTCCACTGTCACTCATATAAGCAGAATTATTACTGGCATCGGTGAAGAAGGCAGACTCTTTTAATGTTGTAAGGAGAAGATCTTATGGTTTTAATACCCGTGGCTTGAAGATGGCGATCTAGTCATCCCTTGTGCGGAAGCATTAGGGTGCCCCCTCGTCTTCCAAATTGATCTCGTACGGTATGTGCAACGGAGGTTGCATCGCCTCATGTGGATGTGTTAGGGCTCGGCTCGCTTTATTTGTTGCTCTCTGAGACCGTGTCAACCGTGCAATTGACGGTGAATGTTTTTGGAGCGGCGTTCATGTTGGTTTTCTCTCAATTTCATTCTTTGGCTTCATCAAACACCATATCATGAGAGATGTATAGTCATCAGCTAGTAAGGTCATACATTATATAGCCCTTTGAGCCCGACTCATAATCTACAAACACCATCTTCATGTGAATGGACAAGTGGCTTTAGCATGTGCCACACTTCCAAAAGTGAGAATAAAATGTACAACACTAGCTTCTCGACATGCCATGTCGTACGACATCATGCCATGAAACTTTCTTGGTCGGATAATGGTTCAAAATGAAGACTGTTGTGCTCTACAAGTCCCCAACCCTTAAAACACGCTCAACATCTTTTTCTCCTTAAGGAGATAACGTGCCATAGCAATCATTATCTGGTTATGACACTTAGTATCATCATTTAATTATAGCGAGTATGACATCATGAGCTGCTAGTGCATGCCCTCCGCTACGTAGTATTCACCTAAGTCACCAAGGTAAACTTCTCTTCGCGGTCTGTGTGTAATGCACGGAGGCCTCACTACTTCCACTTCAACGCCAGATTTAAACTTTTTGATTTTTCATGCCGCCTCATCCGTTCTTGATAGAAGAATCAGCCATATATATCGGCTGGCATCATCCATGTACAAGATGAAATAACGTCTTTCACCATGCGTTGTTAGCATGATGAGGCCGCAAATATCACCAAACACTAGGTCGAGTTGATATTTGACGTGTTAATTGGCTTCCTTTAGAGATGGTGAATTACAGTGTTTGAAGTTGAGACAGCCATCACAGATTCGGACCACATTATAAAACTAAGGGAGATCACGCACCATTTTCCATGTTCCAGTTTCATTAGCGAGTTAAAGCTCAAGTGGCTATAATGTTCATGTGAGGGTCATGCGTCATCGTCGGATCTTGCCAGAATAGACAAAGGTTGTGCTAGTATGAGAGTAATCTCATACATGTTATTTGATGATCGTCGTACCTTGGCAAGAAGCTCCTTCTGCGGATCGCACACTCAAAGCAGAATGACACCTTAACTTATCAAGTTCGTCTCGACTAAGGATGTTGATGTAAAGCATTAGGATGCATCAGACGTCGCTTAGGACTTAGTGACACCACCACCGATCTATTAGCATATCGCACCGATGATGGTGCCATTTAGCTTGGAGAATGCTTCACAATTTCTGGTCATGTGGTTCGACATTCAAGTGTCGAGGTACTACACACCAATCTCTTGCTTGCCTGATTGAGAGTCACCAATTTCCACCACCACGTGTTCGTTATTAAGGAAGACACGACAAACCATGGACACATTCTTGCAATGCTAGTGAGAGTGCTCGGAGCGTCAGAAGGATTACCTGAATCATCATTAAAGAGGGCTCATCGTGTTCGTCGCCCTCTTATGATAGGTGCATCTCGATCATAATTGCTACATGCGTAAATTGATCTCATACAACTTGAAGCATTTCTTTACTATGGCAACATCAATGATGTCGTTGTTGAAGGTGTGGAACTTGCTCGTGAAGACGGATATATGATTGATAAAATCATCGATCAATTCACCCTCGAACTCGATGTCGCTAAACTCCTAGTAGAGTTGTTCTGCATTTACCTTGTAAACATGATCGTCACCCATGTGCACGATCTTGATGACGTCTTATGCCTCTTTGGTAGTGAGTTTCACGACGAGATGCATTCACATCTTTTGCGGTACGATGTGGAAAATGATTGAGATTATGAAGCAATCGGCGTGTTGGTTGGCTTTTGCAGAACCAATGGCCTATCAGAGGCGTTGTGTCTGAAGATTGACCTTCATCATGAGCGTCTATTCGATGTAGTTTGTGCGCTTCAACGTGAGATAGAAAATGAACCCGACCATTTCCTTCACGATTCACTCAATAATGACTTTACGTCTAGTCTGATGGTGGTGCGTGAATGTCGCGGTTGGGTGATGGCGAGTCACGACGACTTCGCCATGGAAAATGATCGAGATTATGAAGCAGTCGGCGTGGTGGTTGGCTTTCCTGGTGATGGCCATCACTGTAGTTCGTGAGCTTCAACGTGAGATAGATAGCAAACCCGACCACTTCCTTCACGATTCATTCAATGATGATTTCAAGTCTAGTCTGATCGTGGTTTGTGAATGTCGCGGTTTGGTGATGGCGAGCCACAACGACTTCGCCGCGATGATGATCTTGTGTTTCCGCTAACGTTAGTCGGAGCCGACATTTACATCATCTAGGAGCTTAATCGGACTCCAAACACCAAATGTTGGTAAAGATCAAGAACACTCAGTGTTTGGTGAGCTAGAATTTTTTAATTAATTTTTATTAAGAAAGAAAAGGACATATTATACATGAATTCTACAATAGCGGTATAAGTATTTTGGGTTATCTCCCTTACTGTCTACTTCACTTTTTGTAATAAATAAATAAATATATTGGTAAAAAAAAAACAATTAATCTAATTCATGACATTGAAAAAAAAAGACACATAGAACTCATGCATAGTCAAATGCTTATAGGGAATGTGCATCCAAAACACTTGATTTAAAAGACTATCTCTTAAACACTTTTTCCACTTGTCTCCCTTACAAAGGGCATCCCCATTGAAATTTAGTCGGGAGATTTGTGTCAGGTAACAAATTGCTTCGTTTTGATGTGGAGGTTGGTTTGTGGCCTTCTGACACAACACCGTTTTATCTGCACAAAGCGGTTCGCGAATTGAGAATATACAACGTTTTGGAGTTAAAAGCGTCGTATATACTTTATACGGCGTTTGTAACTTAAATGCACCGTATAAAGTATTACTATATACGGCGCTTTTAACTTAAAAACGTTGTATATGGTAACACTTTATACAACGCTTTTAAGTTACAAACGTCTTATATGGTATATTATTTAAATTTAGAAAATCTTTAATTATACAAATCTTTATACCATAATTAATTAATTTTAAAAAAAATCTTTACACATTTTGCAAATTTTTATTATTTAAAATTTGTATCATATAAGTGTCAAAAAAATATTTAATAATTATAAACAATCAAATATTTAATTAATCTAAAAAAATTTTAATTAACCTGTGAAATGTATAATATAATATGTGAGTCCAAGTTTAAAAAGTTTATTTCGATATAGATGTAAGTTTGTGAAAAGAAAATCAATAACAAATCTGAATTGGTATCGATTGTTCATTATTTACCTTGATTTGATATCCTACATTCTCTTTATTCATTAATATGATGTCGGGTGAGATTTCAGGTTTTTGAACAAGGCTTGTACTATAATGAGCTATGAAGAGGAGGTGTCATCGGACGGCTCTGCAGTAAATCCATGGAGGACTTGCACGGTGGAGCAAGTGGAGCAGCTGAAGTCATTGATTAGAATCATCCCCATGTGGTCCACGAGCATTATGATGTCGGTGAATACAAGCCAGAGCACGTTCCTGCTGGTGCAGGCGGAGGCAATGGACAGGCACCTCACGCAGAGCATCGAGATCCCGGCAGGCTCGTTCAACATGTTCCTGGTGATTTCGATGATCGTCTGGTTACCCATCTACGACCGGGCCATCATCCCGCTAGTTTCGAAGATCCTCGGCAGGCCGGTGCGCCTAGGAGTGAAGCTGAGGATGGGCATAGGCCTTTTCTTTTGCGCCCTATCGATGGTCGTGGCAGGGGTAGTGGAGCACGTCAGGCGCGACCTTGCAGTTGATACAATAATGCTCGTAAACAACTCAAAGGCTGCTGCCACCATGTCTGCCATGTGGCTCATTCCGCAATGCGTCTTACAGGGCGTAGGCGAGGCCTTCAACGTGGTCGGGCAGCTCGAGTTCTACTACTCCGAGTTCCCCACAAGCATGGTCAGCCTCGCGTCTGCTCTGTACTGGCTGGGAATGGCGGTGGCCAACTTGCTGGACAGCGCCATTGTGAGCATGGTCGATGAAATAACGTCTAGAAACGGAGGCACAAGCTGGGTGACAACCGACATCAACGAAGGTCACTTGGATTGGTACTACTGGCTTCTGGCATCACTAGGGCTCGCAAATGTCCTTTACTTCGCCGTCTGCAGCGTGTCGTATGGACCCTGTTCGAGGGAAGTGGTGAAAACAGAAGAGTCGGAGATGATTGTTGACGAAGAAGAGATCTCAATGCTGCTCGGCCACACCCATGTCCATTAAGCTGGCTCGTTCCACCTAATGAGGGTGCTTGGGCAACTTCAGTCTAATTTCCATATAAAATATTCTGAACATATATTTATTTCGTTATGGACTTCAAATAATTTGAGTAAGTTATCTATTTTATTAGTCAATTTCAATGTGCTTAATTTGATTGAGCAATAATGAGCATGAAGAAGTAATAAATTATTGCTGAAGATAAGTAACATCAAAGTGATGTATGCTTCTTCACATATCTCAAAATTCTCTCTTTACATCTGCCAATGAACTGAAGTACGTTGAAACAAGTTATAAATAATACTGATAAACTTAATTAACAGATAATGATATATTAGCTAGGTCTGGTAAGTGTCTGAGTACTGTAATGCGCCACAACTATACTTGGATATACTTCGGTTCTATATATCGTCTGAATATATATAATGAAACACTTTCATCTACGATGTCAACTTCTTAATTAGAACTGGCCGGGATAAAGGTGTTGGACGTGGCTTGGGCTTGCAATATTTCATTCCAACTTGGGGAAAGGATCAGATCAACTGCATGCATATATGTGTTTCTTTTTAAGTTAATAGAATACCATCTCTGACTTAATGCAAGAAAAGTGTAAATCTCCCAAGTCCTTTAATGAAAATTAAGTTGTTATTCATATATAATAAGGTTGAGATGGCTTCTCTTGAACATATCATCTACATAACTGAGAACACAATCGTTCCACTCATGTTATTGTAGATAACAAAATTAAAAGATGTATATATATGCTTTTGGAAGATATATAAATCCAAAATTAATCTTGCAAATTTAATTTATAGACACTTGAAAATACCAAGCTCGATCATGGAGCTTGTTTTAATTATTCATAGATTTAGTTTATCAACCTGGCAAATATGACGCAGTATGTGTGATGAGCATCTAATTTATATATAGCTAGCCTCATCATATAAACACATCCTCTTCAAGATCACCACGCAAGAACTTAATTATACTTCCGTCCAATTGCTTCAAACTCGTCCATTAGATACTCCAATTTTTAAGAAAAGAAGACAAATAGTAGCTACTTATGTAACAGGACTGAAAATGTGTTTATAGTTAATAATACCATATCGTTATTTGAAACTTTTAGCTACAAGTCTTGTCTTGTATATTGATACCATATATATGCTTTTCTTTTAATCCTATAAATCTACTATTTGCAATCAGTTATATATATATTCGGTGTACCTAGCTTGTTGTGGTGGCCGGCCGCACCAGATGCCATCATGGTATATATGATTCTTCATCAAATTAAAGCTAGTTTTTCTTCATCCGCATATATCGGTTTTCCATTTCACATCTTCGAAAGCTTCTTGCAAACTATTCGGTTCTCTCTTGTTGTACACAAAAAAACTATATCTTATAGTATCATCAGTAAATAACTAGTTGTAATGCCTGCCTGTAGTCGTGTTCCTAATATATAATCTAGCTAGCAGATTCTGACAGTTCAGCTTGAGACACAGCAGCAGCCACGTATCGGTGGGGCGTGCATGAGGGCGAATCTGCTTATTAATTGGGACTCATCAGCACCATGCATATATGCGTATCTGCCTGGGATCCAGCAACTGCAAGCATTATATTTATATTGGCAGTCAATAATCTGGGGGTTAGGTCCAGCTGTGTCTTTGTTGCGAAAATATTTGATGCGCAATTCGATCGAGCTTCATTCATTATTAGATGACGACGTTTCGGCACCATCACTTGTCATGTTTTCTCCTCACAGAACCAGAGAACTTTCAAAGAAACGTCATCTGCTGGGATATAATTACTTTGATCATTAATTACGATATATTAATTATCATCCCCATGATCAAAAGTATGCTACACTTTTGATGTTTTGGTGGCAGAAGAAGAATCTCTTGTCTAAGCCTAGCTGCTTGCACCTAGCTAGCTGCTTTAGCATGACGACTTGCGCAAAGAGAAAGATTATTGACTCATCACAACAAAATTACATACACATTTCTTGAAATATAGACTCCACCGCCACTAGAAACATCCAAACACGACGCTCGACTGACTATATATAGCCAAGGAATTTAAGGAGGCACATATATAGTTTAGAATAAAGGGTAAATTACAAAAACATGCCTCGAACTATCGTCCATTTTCAAATTAAGTACCGAACTTTTTAATTTTTCAATTTCAGTAGTATACACTTTCTCATATTTCATGTTAATTTCTCATTTTATTAAGTGTATACTACTGAAATTGAAAAATTAAAAAGTTCGGTACTGAAATTGAAGAAATTAAAAGTTCGGTACTTAATTTGAAAATGGACGGTAGTTCGGGGTATGTTTTTGTAGTTTACCCTAGAATAAAATACTAGTTTGTGAGCCTCCTTGTGTGGTGCAAATATGGCCATCAAACCAAAGACACGAAGAGAAATGTGTAGTCTTGTTTTATATTTAGGGCATCCACATGAAAGTTTGTCGAGGAGTTCTTTTATTTTATCATCTGAATAGGGAAAAAAACGCCGTATAAAATATATATCATATACGAAGTTTAAAATACGTGTATAAACATTATTCTTCAACGTTCAAAAAAAATATTTGGCAAGTATATATATATTTGACAAATTTTGAGCTGATTCGGTCGAACATATTTGACAACAATTTGGCAATCTTGATTTGAATTAAATTGTATTTATCATATTTTAGTTAATATTGAGTATTTTTTATTTATTTATTTTAAGTTTAGAATGTACTAAATTTAATTATTATTTTTGTTTGATAAATATTTTATTAACTATATAGCTTTTATTATATAAATATCAAGAAAATATAATATGAATTAATAATTATCAACAATAATATATTTAAGAAATTTGTAATTAATATAATACGAAAAAAAATAGAAAAAGGTATAATATGACATGCGGATCTCATGTGTAGATGTTTGAAATGTTTGTTTCAATGTGAAAGAAAGATTTGTGAAAATGAAATTTATGATAAAAATGAGTTGGTCTGACACAAATTCAACATGACATGACACAAACCTATTTACAAATTTGTTTTGATGTGGATGCCCTTAACAGACACTCGATGGAAGTTTGATTGTAGGTGACTTTGCTATGATAGAGATTGATGACATATGTGGCAGTGAAGAAACCTTCAATCCAAAACTTAGGATATCCACATCAAATGTTTGTGGAAAGGTTTGGGTGAGACAGCAAATCGCTTTATTTTATTGAGGAAGCGGGTTTGTGGTTTTATGATACAACATCGTTTTGTTTGTATGAAGCGGTATGTGAATTAAGAATATACGACGTTTTTAACTTAAAAACGTTGTATATACTCTATACGACGCTTTTAATTTAAAAGCGCCGTCTATTATATGGTATATAATATATATGACATTTTCAAGTGAAAAGTGTCGCATAATTAAATATATATCATATATGATATTTTTAAGTTAAAAGTACTGTATATGATATGTTATTTAAATTTAGAAAATCTTTAATTATAAATAATCTTTATTCCATAAACAATATTTAAGAAAATATTTACACGGATGGTAAAATTTTAATTTTTATCATATAGAAATTGTACCAGTTGTGAACCGTACATGTTGAATGAGGACAACTTGTGAATAAATTATTTTGATCAATCATTTCAAATGAAAATGGATTGCGTTTTGACTTTTTTATTTAATATTAATTATTATACTATCCATAATAACATGCATTCCATTATAATGTCTACCCAAATAAATAGTAAATCACTCCAGATTTTTTATTCTGTCTTTCCAATTTCAACTTAATTATTGAAATCATCATTATTTCACTAGTTACTTTTCAAATCTTGAGTGGAGGCGAGGTCTGCGATGGAGGTGTGAGAAGGAGGAGGACGTAGCGGCGTGGAAGTGTCGGCCTGGTTCCGAAGAATCAAGTTGAAGGAGTTCATGGGGCATCGCGGATTGCTGAGTTTGTAGGTGCAGGAGGCGGTGGATCTGGTGATCGTCAAAGACGAGGAGGTAGAGGGCTATTTTGCGGAAAATAAGGCGCCCTGTGGTATTCGTGGACCACCAGCACACAAATCTATTTTCGGATTTGTTTTGGTACTGAGTGGTAAGATGCATTTGTAAGGATAAGTCCAAAATCAACCGTACGACAGTGCTTTCCCTCTGTAAAACCATTTTACTGATGAGCATGTAGCATGATTGTGAGGTGTGGTCCCAACTGTTTCAAAAAAATAATTTAAGCTTATATTCACCTCCTCAATCAGTTCCCCATCATGATAATTTTCTTTCCAAACTTTCTTTCAACTAGACTTTGCAAATTATAGAAAACTTGGAATGGCGGGTCGAGCAAGAAATATGCGCTCGACAGCTGTTTTAATTGGTACTGTAACTCTGGCTTCTGTCCTCGTTATGGACTTTGCAAGGGAGATGCTAGCCACAAGAAGGGAAGCTGAAGAAGGAAGAAGAAGAAGAGGAGGTCCGTACTGGGGACCATGAGGGGGCTTGGTGATGTTTGAAGCTTGAGAAAGACATTAAGCTTTTTAGAAGCTCAAGTGGAAGCAATGATTGTAAAATGAAAGTCTTTAAGGCATCTCCATTGCCGAGACATTTGTGTCAAGCCACACTTGATTTTGATGTGGAAGTCAGTTTGTGGTCTTTTGATACAATAACGTTTTGTCTGCGGTTCGTGAATAGATGATATATCACATTTTTAACTTAAAAACGTCATATATAAATGCGTTGTATAAAATATATATCATATACGGAGGCGGATCAGGTGAAAACCATCCTGAATGTGTAAACTGTGAACCACTATAATCCGTCGATCTGTTTTCCATCAATGCACCAGATTAATTTAAAATTTTTGTTTTTTTAATTTAAAAAAAATAGTTACGTTGTTATATGGTTTCCTAATTTAACGCCACCTAAAAATATTTCATATCCCTTAATTCCCGTCAATATCCCGCAACCTACTCCAGCAAGCCCCACTCGCTGCTTTCCATATCACCCAACTGTCTCCAAGGCAACCCCACTCGCGCATACTTTTCATCCGACTCTCTTCCCATCTCCTTTCCCGTCGCTCTGCTTCGTCCCAGTCGCTCGTCGAACACTTTTCCTGCCCGTCAGTGCACTGATCGGTTTCGTTCTCGTGTTTTTTGGTTCTTGTTTTGTCTACCGAAAAGGATGTGCACCACCGAACTATTGCGGATCGTCTACGCCGGTTCACTTGCATAAAATTGAAGAAATTGAAAATATTCCAGGTGATGGGTGGACAACGTTGTGGTGCATAACTATTTCACTTTTTGAAAAACGTCAAAATCTGAAACAAAAATTATGTCATGTATGTTCAGTCACTAGTGCACCGTTGATAATTCATTTGAAGGTGCACCGAACGCAGTTTTCGTGTTTATTGTACTATTTTTACGTGTTTGATTGCTGAACGTGTTCTGTCGGTCAGTGTGTGGTGCACAAACAAAAACATGACATGTATATTCCATCAATGGTGTACCAATACAGCCTTCGGTCGTGTTTAGTGTTGCACCACATCTGTCAATAGTGTAAAAAAAATATGTGCACTCGGATATGCGCATGCTGTCAGTCAGTGTGTGGTGCATCTCTGTTATAATGACGAATTCTGATATAAAGTTATGAAAATTCACAGTACCTTGCGTAGTGCACCAAAACAATAAAAACAGGGTCATTATTTTCGTCTGCATTCAAACTATAAATTGTAGAAATTGAAAAACTAAAAGCTAAAAAGAAGGTTGATATGTCATTTGTTCTTGTCAGGACAGTTCCTGCTGTCATGATGATTGACCATTTGTTTGCAAAATGCACATTTTCGAGGTCTTTTTGCCCGTTCAACAATCTTCTCTCTGTCAGATTTCAATCGCTTCTTTATGTCAAATTGTATGTGCACCAGCAGCGAGACTGTGCATGGTATCATCAGTTGACGGCGAAAGCTGTTGTTCCTGTCATAGTTATCAGAACCGGACCGAAGGCCGAATCGGTCAGGACCCCGGTTCCCGATTTTCCGGTTGAACCGGCGGCCCCAACCGGTTCGACCGCCGGTCCAATCAAATATGAAATTTGTGACAAATAATTATAATATATAGGAATAACACATGTTAACGTGCAAGAAGATGACGCAGTGGTAGGAGTGATGTATAATGTTGTGCTACACCAGGTTTGATACTAACCATTGGTGTTTTTAGTCTTTTAATTAAATTAACTAATTAAGATTGATTAAATCATCAATTGGTAGGATGAACCAGTTCACAATTAAACCGGATGGTTTTAACGGTTTTCTCTGTAACCGGCCGGTTCAACCCGGTTTTCTCCGGTTCAGTGTGCAGCCCGGTAAGAATAAGTAAATCGGACTGGAACTAGGTCCAGTTCCCGGTCGAACCTCCCGGTCCGGTTTTAATAACTATGGTTCATGTGTGTCACCTGAAACATGGTCTTCATCATTATTTTCAGAAGATTGAGTTTCGTTCGGGTTCACATCATTCATGAATAGGCTATCGTTGCTTCCATCACTACCTTGAAAATCACCTAATACATAACCACAATATAAGCTGGTGCACAAGCAATTAAAATGCGAAGCCGGTGCACAAGCAATTAAAATAAGAAGCCGGTGCACCAAAGTAACCAATACAGATATTGCGCACAGAATTAAAAAAATAAATAAATCTAAACACATGCCTATAAATCTGGTACATCGGCAAGGCAAGTGTGCAGAAAGGGAATACATAATTAAGCGAGTCGGTAAAAAGGAAACCCAACACGTTGGTGCACCGACGAGTAAAATATGTAGAATGAAACATAATTAACCCAAGATGCCTTGTGCACCGGCATGTAAATTGTTACGAATGAAAAAAAATCATCTAGCGACATTGTCGGTTAAAGAAAAAAAATGATTGTGGTATACAAAACAGATCAGCAAGCGGACAGAACAATCTGACCTATCGACATGCCTGCAAAACTATCAAAAATAAAAAACAGAACAAACCCACTATCAAAAAAAAAATAGAACTGGAAAAAATAAGAAACACTGAAAAAAGGAAGAACTTGTCGCAATATCGGCTGCCGAATTAGAAGACGTCGACATGGGTATTAGTAGAAAAATGCAGCAGCACGCAGCGCGTGAAAGCTTTACAGGCGTCGATAGTAACAGTTAGCGATTATGGACTGTCGAAGATAAAAAGGAAGGTTATAAGATTGAAAGATTTGTTCAGAATAAAATCAGCTATAAATAAGGAGAATAAATATAGAATCATTAAAGATATGGATCAAAAATAAATGTGACGATCTAAAAAATTAAATTTGAATTAAAATCTGATCGTTGGATCGAATCAGATCAAAGGATAGAATTGGTTCACAGTTTACAAATCCAAAACGGTTTTTATTTGATCCACATTCTATCATATACGACACTTTTCAATTAAAAACGATGTATATGGTATATACTCAAATATTTAAATAAACTTATAACCATTATTTTCCAACATTTAAACAAAATGACCGTTGTGATTTAAAAGAATTATGAGCATAAAAAATGGCCTCTGTTGAAATTAATTTTTTTTACAATAAGCTTATCCAAATCCCTTTCCATCATTTTCAATCTTCAATTTATCATAAACGGTCAACTTTTCTAAACTCTCACAACATACAAAATTTCTAGGTTTATAACTTTCAAATGAGTGATCATCCATTTAGAAGATGATCCATAAATTTTATGAATTCTCCAAATTTTAGAAATTCTCCATCTCCACCAAATTCAAATTCACAAAGTCCTCAAATTTCTCCTACTCACAATCAATTTCTATCTATGCCTCCCACTTCTCAAGATACTCAGTTCATGAATTCTTATTACCTACTCTTTTCATATCCATTTTTCCTAATTCTTCTAACCCATTTATTCCCAATTATTATGCCGGGTACGAACAAAATCAATGTCACGTCCTTTCATGATTCCAAGTCCTAGCCAACTAATGGAAAGAAATTCAGAGGATGTGTCAATTGGAGGAAATGAGGCTCCACACAATGTCATACAACAAGAAAAGAATAGTCGTCATGTTAAGTGGAGTGCTGAAGAAAAGGAGATGCTCAACAGTTCATGTATTACAATTAGTAATGATTCTGCAATGGGAAATTCTCAAACAAGAGGTGGATTCGTGTGCTGAGATACATCAATACGTACCAAAAACTAAAAATTGAAATAGAAAAATTTCAAATCAAGTCACATTATTATTTGATGATGTCACATATAAATGAATTTAATGGTTATTACAATCAAATTATGTCTGACCATCATAGTGGGTGGTCAGATATCAAATAATACAGGCGGCTTGAGTGATTTAGAAAAATACACATAAGAAAAGAGAGTTTCCATATACACATGTGTGAAAAATGGTGAAGGATGGATCAAAGTGGACAGGTCAAGTTGGAGCACAAAATGCTTCAAAGAATATAAAGACAAGTGAGTCTGGAGCATATGCTTCATCATCAAACCAAGATATCGAGGAGAATACTTACGAAGGTATGAATCAGAAAGTCGTCCCATCAGTCAAAAACTTGTTAAACGAAAAATGAGAGGAAAGGAAAAGAATAATATAACTGAATCAGTGGCTGAAGAATTTGCTCATCGATGGAAAAGAATGGAGGAACTTCAGGCTCAAAAACTATCCATTCTTAACGAGATTAAGAACAAAGCGAATGATGATACACTTTGTGACTATGAAATTCTGATGAAGGACATCAACACAATGAGTGATTAATAACGTTTCGTACACAATCATATGTGTTCCATTATCAAGGTTAGACATGTCATTCCTTAGTTTTATACTTATTAAGTGTCATTTTGAAGTTATTTGGTTTAATAAAAAATAGTTGCAGTAATCAGTGTGTCTCCCATTCAATAAAAACTAGCTCTTGTAATTAGTGTGTCTCTCATTCAATAAAAAACTAGTCATAGTAATAAGTGTGTCTCTCTTTCAATACAAACTAGATGTTGTAATAAGCGTGTTTTAATTCAGAGAAAACTAGTCGTTATAAAATTTGTGTCTATAAAATGTATTTGAAGAAATGTTATCACATTGTACTTGCATCATCTCTCTTTAAACCTCAAAAATCAAAATGTCACAAAATTATGATCCTACCAACAACTTTGATTATGAGCAATTCTTAATTGATTTGTGTATCGGTGACACTAATGAGCAAATGATGCTCTTACTCCTAGAATAATAACAACAAAGAGAAGAAGTAGAAGGCATAAATTGAAGTCCTTGTAGAGACATCGAAAGAGAACGAGAGGTCAGAGATGTTCGGCTTCATATGGACTATTTCGCTGATCAACCAGTGTACCCTTCTGATGTCTTTTGAAGAAGCTTTGAATGTGAAATGAGTTATTTCTTTGTATTATGAGAGATATTTCAAATTACATTGTCTTTTTTCAACAGATAAGTAATGATCATGGCAGAATGAGATTCTCATTAATTCAAAAATGTACTGTCACTATTCGTCAATTAGCTTATGGAGCTCCAGCCTATCAGTATGATGAGTTATGAATGGACAAAATAACAGTGGTTCAGTGTTTATTTAAATTTTACCATTATCTAATATAGGTGTTTGGAGAGAAGTATTTGAGAAGACCGAATGATGATGATGTTCAACTATTACTCAAAATGCATTCGGATAAACGTGAATTTCTCGGAATGCTAGGCAGTTTGGACTCCATGTATTGGCAATGGAGAAATTTTCCGGTGGCATGGAAAGGACAATTCACTAGAGGCGATCATGGGCTCCCCACAATTATGCTTGAACCAGTTGCTTCAAATGATTTGTGGATATGACGTGCATTTTTTGACTTCACTGGATCAAACAACGACATAAATGTGCTCTATCAATCAACGTTATTCAACAATGTACGAACAGCTGATGCTCCTACTGTTCAATTTACGGTAAATATGTCAACTTGTAAAAAAGTTATTATCTAATTGATGACATATATCTTGAGTGGAGCACATTTGTTAAAAGTTTTTCTCATCTGAAATATCTAAAGAGAAAGATCTTCAAAAGAAAAATGAGTTTGCAAGGAAAGATGTTGAACGTGCTTTTGGAGTGTTGCAATCCCGTTGGGCTATTGTACGTGGTTCTGTATGATTCTTGTATAAAAATCATATGCGTGATATTATGTATACTTGCATCATTTTGTATAATATGATCATGAAGATGAAGGGGATACAACTATGAATTGGATAGATGAAGAAGGAGAGCCTCTCTAGTAAATCCAAATCACAGGATCTACTCCTCAATTTTACCAATACATTCAGAGACAAGTTAAACTTCGTAATAGAAATGCTCATCACAAACATTGAATATTTGACAACGATTCGGATACCTTGATTTGAATTAAGTTATACTTGTCATATTTTATCTATTACCGAGTGTTATTTTATTTAGTTTAAGCTTGATATATATTAAATTTAATGTTAAGTTTTGATACATTATTATTGTTGTTGTTTGATGAGAATTTTTATTATTTAATTTTTTCATCATATAAATATATATATATAAAAGATAATATGAATTATAATTATAAACAATAAAATATTTAGTAAATTCAGAAAATATTTAATTAATATAATATGAAAAGATAGAAAAATGTATAATATGACATGTGGATCTCATGCGTAGAGGTTTGAAAGGTTTGTTTCAATGTGGATGTAAGTTTGTGGAAAAAACAATTATGACAAAGCTGAATTGACATGACACAAATTATATTTTTAATTTATTTTGATGAGGATACCCTTAACTAAGTGTAACAATTTGTTGTTCTTGGGAGTCTATATGTTTAAAATTCCTTATAAATTTTGACTGGTGGTCTGCTCTACTCAGAATGTGAAATCAGATTTAGAAGATGGATGGAGTTCTTTTTTTCTGACTTGTTTGGGATTTTTTTTTGATTGGCCTCACTTGAAAGAAACAGTAGGCCATTTGAATAAACATTTTTTTAAGTGAGGCCAATCAAAAAAAAAATAAAAGGCCAGTAAAAGATCTCAAATGTATGTAACTTCTGATGTATTTCTCTCTGAATAATGATACCAGAGTGAGACTCAAAAGGCATCATAAATCAATGGGTGTAAAACCCATCTCTTCACACATTCTATTAATATTTTCATATTCACTTAGGCTTAGTTTGGTTTCGTAAAAATATTTGGCAACAGAAAATAAATGGAAAACCAATTTCGAAGGATTTCATCTAATATTCTTTTTGTATATATTGAGTTAGATGTGGGCTTTTTTTAAAAAAATATCAAAATACTTTTTAATTTAAAGACACTTTGTTTTAGACTTTATTTCCGAGTTTGGTGAGAAATGGAAGAAAAGAAAGAAATGATTAGAAGATGGAAAGGAAAAATTTGTGTTAGAAACAATAAAGTAAAACCTAATTCAGGAAATTTGTCATCAATTTTTTTTTTGTTTGAAAACATTTTTGTTTATCTCTGTTTCCCTAAAAAAAAACAAAAGAGATTGAGTAGGTGATGTAGCTCATGAATCGAAGGTGCAACTGGGTGTCACAACTGGAGGCATGAGGTTATCCATTAATTTACAAGTGCCACCCTGCCTGCCCATGTTACAATCACTGCTTCTTGTTGTTATTAAACCTGTGCATGTGGTTTTTGAGCGATCCGATGTTGTTTTGGGAAGCTAATTAATGAGGAAGAGCAGGGAGGCATGTACTAATTATCTCTAGCTCATTCTATATTTTGAAGCACATATTCAGCAAGATTAGGGTCTGGGGTGGGTGGAGACATGAAAGACATCATATTCGATCTACTAGTAATATTATAATTAAACACGATCGAATGGATTCGATCGCTGCGAGAAAAACGTGGATTGATGGCCGGCCATCGATTGATTTTTAGCTAGCTAACTGCTCCCTTGACTTGTTAATGGGTGTGATAGATAGCATATTGGAATGGGAATCAAGTTATTGGCCTTGAACTAAAGATAATGGGGAGCAAGCATTAGTTCTCTGATTCCCTGAACCCTCTCAATTGGTGCTTTAGTTATATATATATATATATGCTCCACCTTACCAGCTCTTTTTTTATTGATGTGGTTCCACTTCAAAAATCGGTGCCTGCTGTGTCATTCACATGCGCGCAACCACAGGATGAGACGACATCACTCTGCACATATATATGTCGTCCTACACTTAATTGTGATCGATCTATCACTATTTTTTTGTAAGAAGCATGTTTGCTTGATTTATAATGATGCCCGACTTTAATCGGGTGTTACTAAACTTGGCCAAACATTATTCATCTACTTTCACTTCAATGTGAAAACCATTTATTGAATATTAAACGATCCATTATTGCTTGACGGATGCTTAGAATATATATATATATATATATTAAATCACGTTTCACATTTGAATAAATTAACATAAGTATTGTGGAAGATGATGGATGGCCTTTGACCTGTTGTATATTAAAAGCATTACAGCACAGCTCGATTTAATTAGCTGTAAAATTAGGATAATGGGGGGTATTATATATTATTGTTGTATTTTTATTGTATTTAATATGCAATGATTAACTGCAAATTTAATAATCAGAAGAAGAAGTCAAAATAAATTTAAAACATCGTGAGAATCTGAAAGTGAAATACAAACATTTATTAATACTAACCGCGCGGCCACCTAATGAGCAGTCAGTCACATTTGAAGAAGAAAGATGTTAGTGTACGCAAAGTCAAGAGAATCAAAAGAGCGCATATGACCAGCTGGGGATGAGCTGACTGACTCTGTAGCTGTTGTACCATATATATATACGCGTATTAATATATATAGGTAAGGTAGGTCGAACCTGAGTGTTTTAGTGCTCGGCGCAACAACCGTGCTCTAGTGCCCCTGGTCCTCTGGACAACTTGCCAGCAGGCCTGTTTCACTTTCGAGCCAAGTCAACTGAAGTGAAGGAAGCCATTATTCCGATACAACACGCCGTACAGAATCTCCCCACCATCACTGGGTCTTAATATATAAATAGAGGAGGTTCAGCTGGGGGGATCATAAGCATACTTTTGCAGCTAATTAAGATGAGTGACCACGAGCAACAGCTGCAGGTCAGGCAAGGGAGGAAGAAAGGTGGCCTCATCACCATGCCATTCATCATAGGTACCGCGTCCACATCATCTCACTCTCTGCTTGCTTGCTTGCTTGTTGTTAGTTTCAGTCGTTTCAGAGCCTCTCCATGTGGTTTAATTTGAAGGAGGTGTTTTGTGGCAGCCAATGAGGCGTTTGAAAAGGTGTCCAGCTACGGCTTGCTGCCCAACATGATCCTCTACCTGATGCAAGAGTATGGGATGGGGCTTGCTGGAGGGACCCACGTGCTCTTCTTATGGTCAGCCGCTACCAACTTCATGCCTGTGGTCGGAGCTTTCATCGCTGACTCGTACCTCGGCCGGTTCCTCGCCATCAGCCTTGGTTCCATCATCAGCCTCCTGGTAATTTCTCTCTCACCTGTCTGCCCAAAACCATTTTTCGTGACCTGTGTAGTGTGAGTAATTGAATGGGGCCGGGGATGATAGATTAAACAACCCTATAAGCTTATGCAACATGAGCGAGCTGACCCCGTGTCGTACGTATTTGATGATCGATGCAGGGTATGATACTCATATGGCTGACGGCCATGATCCCCAAGCTCAGAGCACCACCGTGCGCCGGCTGCAAGCCCGCCTCACAGGCTCAGCTCGGCGTCCTCTACACCTCCTACGCTCTCATGTCCGTCGGAGCGGGAGGCATAAGGTCCTGCTCCCCGGGCTTCGGCGCAGACCAGCTGGACAAACGAGACGACGACAGCAGCAACAAGCGCCTGCTCGAGAGCTACTTCAGCTGGTACTACGCCGCAGCTTCTGCTGCCGTGCTGGTGTCGCTTACGGGCATCGTGTACATCCAGGATCATCTGGGCTGGAAAATCGGGTTCGCCGTGCCCGCCGCTCTTATGTTTGTCTCAGCTTCCTTGTTCCTCATAGCCTCCCCGTTGTACGTAAAGTATGACGTATCGACCAACTTGTTCTCAAGCTTCGCGCATGTGATCGTTGCAAGTTGCACCAAGTGGAAGGTCCCGTTTCCGTCTCAGAGCACTGGCGACAAATATTATCATCACGACAAGGGGTCCACACACCTCGTCCCAACGAACAAGTTAAGGTATATATTAAAACACAGAACCATTAAGAAGTCGGTGACATAATTAATGTTCTTTGTATACGTATGTTGTAATTAACATGATGTGTTCTGAGAATCGTGATTATTTGTTTCAGGTTCTTGAACAAGGCTTGTATCATAAGGAGTCACGACGAGGAGGTGGCATCGGACGGCTCTGCGGTGAATCCATGGAGAACTTGCACGGTGGATCAAGTGGAGCAGCTGAAGTCGTTGATCAGAATCATCCCCATGTGGTCCACGAGCATTATGATGTCGGTGAATTCAAGCCAGAGCACGTTCCAGCTGGTGCAGGCGGAGGCAATGGACAAGCACATCACGCGGAGCTTCGAGATCCCGGCAGGCTCGTTCAACACGTTCCTGGTAATTACGATGATCGTCTGGCTACCCATCTACGACCGGGGCATCATCCCGGTAGCTTCGAAGATCTACGGCAAGCCGGTGCGGTTAGGAGTGAAGCTGAGGATGGGCATAGGCCTTTTCTTCTGCGGCCTATCGATGGTCGTGGCAGGGGTAGTGGAGCACGTCAGGCGCGGCCGAGCAATTGAAACAATGCTGCTCAACAACAACACCTCCGAACCAGTCATCACCATGTCGGCCATGTGGCTCATTCCGCAATATGTCTTACAGGGCGTAGGCGAGGCCTTCAACGTGGTCGGGCAGCTCGAGTTCTACTACTCCGAGTTCCCCACGAGCATGGCGAGTCTCGCGGCTGCTCTGTACTGGCTCGGAATGGCGGTGGCCAACTTGTTAGCCAGCGGAATCCTGAGCGTGGTGGACGACGTAACTTCTAAAAATGGACGCACGAGCTGGGTGACGAGCGATGTGAACGCAGCTCGCTTAGACTCGTACTACTGGGTTCTCGCCGCACTGGGTTTCGCCAACGTTGCTTACTTCGTCGTCTGCAGCTTTTTTTATGGACCTTGTTCGAGGGAAGTGGTGAAAAATGAGGAGTCGAAAATCGAACAAGACATGTCCTTCGAAGGTAGAGTTGTGAGGAGGGACTAGGATCAAAATGCCGCCATCCATGTCGTCCAATAAGGTGACTGACATATATTTTTATTTGGAGATGTATAAAATATATATAATAAAGCAAAATTTGACAGTCACTTCAAAATACATTTCAAATTTATTATATGAGTCTGTTTTTCAAATACATTTTTATGGTTGAGTTATTATGCCCATTAAATAATAAGATGATGTGAGAGCAATAAGTTGGATAGATTTAGCTTACACAATTTATCTAAATGAGCCACGTGATTTTATTTGTGCTTATCAACTAAAATCTTATATTTCACTTTAATTTAAATAAAGAAAGAAAATTGTATTTCATTAGGGTTTCAAAAAACAAAACCCAGCCCCAAATTATATCTTCCGCCTCTTTCTCCATCCATCAACCTCACTCGATCACCAAAATTTCATCAGCCTCTTCCCTCATATATGTATACATCAATTTTCTCAAACTCTCATCGACGTCTGCTCGTGGAGATCGAGACGTTGTACAGGAAGATGAAGGTATGACGATTAGGGATACGGCTTGGAACATGAAGCGAGTTTTCTAGATCAACGGTGTCTTTGTTGAGGTTTGTGAAAGATGACATTGCATGAGTTACTTCACCAATGGCGTATGTGGCTACGTTATTTAGTTGGGTTGCCTGCCTTGCGGAGGATCCTGATTTTCAGATCAGGTCCTTAATCAATTCTTTGGCCTTCATAAGCAGATTCAGCAGCTTCAAACGAATTAGCTCAAGAGATTAGGACTAGAGCACAGTTTTAGAATGAACTTCTTAATCAACTGTAAGTGACAGTGATTAAGGCCAGCGGAGAGCATCGGTGGTTAACTGAACTGAATTGATGTTCGGTTAATCGAACCGAATTCTAAAAGTCTCAACCGAATCGAATTATATGGTTAACCGATAACTCGGTTAATTTGGTTAAATATTCAATTAACCAAATAAAATAAATATATTTTATAAATCATTACATTTATAAGTAAAAAATTATTTTTTTAATAAAATTATTTTTTAACCGAATTAACCGAACACAAAAATTTATCTTTCATTAATCGAACCGATTTAACTTCTTCTTTTTTTACCGAATTAACCGATTCACCAAATTAATTCGATTAAACTATATCGGTTCGGTGAATCAATTTTTTCCGAACAATGCTCTCCCCTAATTAAGGCTCAGACTGGTAGGCTGGTGTGAAGAACCATCAGGAGTAACAATCTCGGCACAACAGATGAACCGAGCGAGCAGTGGTAAAGGAATCAATGGATTCAAGATTAAAGGTAAATTGCGGTTTTGGTTAAAAATAATTTTGGTGACTAGTTTCGTGTGGCTGTAAATTGAGTTTTTGTTACTCGTTTAATATGATTCGTAACTCTAAGTTATTCTACGAAAAAGATCTTTCTAATCATATAAGTTTCGAGTTCTAGTTCAACCGAAATAATGAGATAAACAAGTTCAAAGGTGAGAGTAGGAAGTTATTGGCCTGTTTAGATGAATATGCCTACTAATTTCGCACGTGAATATCTTCAAGTTCTGATAACGAAATTGATTAATTCTTTCTTTAAACATGTTGTATGTGAACTGTAATTTCTAGGGATATATGATATGCTTTCTAATTCTACCTGGTTGGAGAGAAACAATGTTGCGAAGTTAGAGGTTCAGATCTATCTGAATTGACAGCTCAACCATCCAACTTTGAGGGTCTGAAACTTGAGTTTACAATATCCGAATTAAGCGATGTTTGTGTCTAAATTATTTAGCTCGAAACAAGCTTTCTATAGGTATAAAAATCGTTATCTAGTTATGTCCGGTTATGAAATTATTAGCTTCCAAAGTTAGACTTTTAAATCTGTATTTAAGGAGTTAGCGATAAGATTTTAGACTTGCTTGCCATCCTTATTGAATGTAAAATTGTAGGTTATAATGGAGTATTATTATTGTTCAAATTCTTTAAAGATTGTTGGATTCGCTCAATTGAGGTGAGCAAATAATTCCTACGTATTTCTTTTCGTACAAAATTAAATATGTGATTGTTAATAAAGTATATTAGGTGTAATACGTGCATAATATATACTCACCTGGACAAGTGAATTGTCATATTGAGCATTCATTCATGCATACACGCCGCATCATGTCTGCGACGCTTGTTATGCGAAAAGATATGTGCTTGTTATACACATTTGCATTTGACCAAAAACGGCTCATGATGCAGTTCATGCTTGTTCACGTATACACATTTGCATTTGACCAAAAAGGGCTCATGACGCAGTTCATGCTTGTCACGCATACACGTTGCATTTGACATATGCCATATTTATGTGATATACGAAACATACGTCAATAAAATTATAATTGACCCCCCTACGTACACAATAAATGTACGAACGGTAAGCGAGCCGCACGTGACAAATAAAATATTAATCAATGTTATAAATTAAAAGAATCCCCCTCGGCTCGTCAAATACGTAGCGAGTTGTTTACTCATGGAGTTTTTTTATTTACCCCCAATATTTAAATTCTCTTTTCAGATCAGTAGTCGGTCAGTAGCGCCGGTGTTTGGATAGCAATACGAGCGAACTCTTCAGTAAGGTGTCATCCAGTATTCAGTCGGTTTTCTTTAGTCAATAGTTATTTATTTCCCTTTTATCTTATTAGTTGTCGCTCTGAAGTACTTGGACAAAATTTTAGGTTGATTTTGAATAATTTTAAAAGTCGAATTTTCTTTTATTTAATTAGTATGTTGAACATTTGAGACTTTGATTTTTCTTTGTAGAAGCTTGTTTGACAAATCAAAAAAACAAGTCAAACGTCATCGCGACCCACATTTTTCGGATCGTGACAAAATATTACTGAATTACGATCTAAAGATTAAAAATATGCTGGATTTAAACTGATTTGAACGATTTAGGAATCTGATACCAGCCAAGCCATCTTAGAGATGAAAACTACGTCAGATTGAAATGTACAACCAAATCGGTAAGACAATATTTCAACGAACTGACTGTAATATGGCTTGGCACCAGACCAGTGGGGAAATTCATGATTGAAACATGAGACAAGATCGAAGTACGAGGAAGAAATTCTCAGGTTCAGAAAAATAAAAAATGGAAGACAACATTGACGAAACATTTGGGAAAACATACGAGGACAACTCAAGCAGAATCCATCTGTTAAGTTAAGACGTTCTTCTAATGATTCATGGTCTGATGGGTTGGGACAACTTGAGGTCCGATTCCTGATCCAGGTTGTTGCTGCTGGGCAAGAATCCCATTCCACCCTGTTAAAAAACCCACAATATGTTACTCTGATTCAAGATGAACAGAAAGTGCGTATTGGCCAACAGTTCAGATTGATTTACCTAAGGCAGGGTTGAGGCCACGTCGCTCGAGCTCGCGGAACTCTTGGCAGAGGGAGCAGCATGGGCAGAAAATGTGGGACACGACGTCCTCGTATGGGGCTTCCACCAAGTTGTACTTCTGCCTCAGGACTTTTCGGTACTTGGATCCCATGACCCACTGGGAGCATAAAGCTGGCATCATCAACGCGTATATGAAACTTCCGAGGAAACAAGCTGACCAATTTTGAAGCAACAAAATCCCATTCAGTCATCAGAATTCAGATCTAGTTAATGGAGTTACAAGTTACACTATGGATTGGTTGAGTTGAGAGTAGAGAGCCATACTCATTTGTCCCTGATCCAAGATCTCAGCGATCTGACCAAATGTAACACAGGGCAGAAATGATGTCATGAGGGCTGTGACAAAATGAAAAGGTAATCCATGTTAGCTCCCAGTAGAAAACAAGTTATTACCACATTCTAGTATTATTGTGTATGAAGGACTTGGAGAAAAGGAAACAGCTAGTTTTACCAATTGGCTCATCTTCATGACAATCAAACAGCCCTGTGCTCCATGGAACTCCTATTGGAACCGCTGGAGCAGCATACTGTGGAGCTGGAGATGCGTATTGCGGAGCTGGAGATGTGAACTGAGGAGCTGGAGAAGCATACCGAGGAGCGGCATTTTCTGGAGCAGCATATTGCTCTGGACGTTCGAATTCTTCATGTATTTCAATCGTACGCATTTTAAAGATGAAACCAATGCAAACTAGCAGTCTAAAGTACCACAATTTATCTCACAAAAGAGATCAGCTCTGTGATGCTTGATAAAAATAAGACCAATCAGACTGCATTGCAGGCTGCAAAAAAAACTTCTTTGAAAAGTCAATGGAATGAAGTAATATAAAACCAAACCAACTTGCAATTTTTTGACTTCAGTTGTCTGGTTATATGCAAGATCAACTCTTGCTGCCATCCAAAATGTATAGTTGTACATACCTGCCAAAGAGAACACAGTCCAACATAATGATTTCTATTCTTTGAATGCTGCTTGACACCCTAGCGGTTGAATCTGTAATCATTCAAACTGAAAGACTTCACCTTATATATGAGCTGTCCCATAATATTGGCCGCATGTTCTGGCACCTGCAGGTTAGAGATAACAAGTGCAAGAATACATATATAATGGGATATCCACAAATCTGAACGAGGAAAAACTAAACTCATATTAGTCGGACAGACCCAAAGCTAAGAGAGAGGTTCAAAGATAATGCCACTAGTTTAATTTATTATGCAAATCTAGTTAGAAGGATTCAAAGTCAACACTTTAGCTGGCTGTGTATAGCACTTGTACCACATTTTGACTTAGTAACCCACATGGAGCGTTTATGATTTTTAAAACTCAGTGAAGCCACCTTCTCCACCACGAGTTGGGATTCCCTTCTGGCGGGGGAGGTGTTAAGAGATCCATCATGGCATCTTCCTCCTTTAAGGTCATGGAATGGCCTTTCACAAGGTTCCATGCCATGATTTCTACATTGGTCCTTTGTCGATGTTTGCTGTACGCCCATATTCCAGCAGCAGCGCCAGCAACGAGAAACTATAAATACTCGAAGTCAGAACAATGTTAAAATGGAAGCGAAACAAAGACTTAAATCATAGTTCTATTAATCGACTTACTGGAGACAGCCACAAGGCCGCCGTCTGCATATCAAATTTGGGAGCGTACAGGACTGTCTCCCCATATTCATCCTCAAGCTTCTTAAATATTTCTTTGTCAGACTTACCAGCGCGAATCTCATCACGAATCAACTGCAGAAACCGTTAAGAATACACAGTCAAATTGTTGTGGCTGGCATTGATACTGAGTGGCTTGCAACAAACATCACAAAAGGTCCATAAAAAGGAAACACCTTCCGAAGCAGAATGGCAATGTCTGCCTGTGAATCCTCAATAGACTGACTCCCACACTCGGTGCACCGCACATTGTGACTTATGTTCCTCGCCCTAGCGTCAATCACCCGCTGCTGCGTCACCCCATCCTCTTCACTTCCCATTTCTCAAATCCCTGCACACCAGTATGAAAACCAAACAACTAAAATCAAGCAAAAGATAATCTCTACTTCAAAGACCCTGACTTTCCTTTATTAAAGCATTTCATCAAACAGTTGCTACTCACTACCACAACCCCCACATATTACCGTATCAAAAAAATTTCGAATTCGAATCAAAAGCTGCGATAGCGATCGAACCATATGTGCAGTAAACTACTCCAATTATTTTAATTACCTGCGGACAACCGATTCCAACAGATATTTGTCAGACCAGATTTTACAAGTGCTCCGTGTTTTTCAGAGTAGAATCATCGTCGTACTCGGCAGCTTTTATATTTATACTTAAAAAGGACTCCTCAAAGTTATATTTTATTCGAATTTGGCCGAAAACTCGGCAGAATTTTTATTTACACCCCTCTCCATTTTGTACAAGGATGATAACAATCTGTGTACACTGCAAAAAGCATAGAGTATTGATGATGTTTCTGGCTCACTTCATTTTGTCGTGTGTCCTGCCCAGTTGTTGCCGGACATGTTTGTAGTACGAAAAATCAGATCAATCAAACGCTTGAATATCTTGAAACACGGCTGTGTCACTTGATCGAGGAGATGATGCTATTTGGCACATCAGTTGCTGTCGACCGCTGATGAGCTCAGGATATTGATCTGTGACAACATAGGAAGGCAGAAATGAATCAGAATCAGACAATGAAAAGAAGCTCTACTGTAGTGCAGACGCATGTTACCTTGTTTACCAGCAAGTTCACTTGCTCTCTGTACATCTCCTTCAAGTCCACGATATCAGCTCGCAACTCCTCCAGCTACAAAAAAAATCGTTCACTCAAACAATCATGATTTGATGGGATCAAGTAAACAAAGCTTTACAACACTTCCGGTTTGTACTGGCTGAGTTTGTCTTCATTTAACAATTTCCGTGAACTGAAATCATTTGTACCTCCTCATCACGTTCACCCATTAGCTCCAACGCAGCAGAATGTCTCCTCCTGAGGGCTTCCAGCTCCGCTTGTACACCACGAAGATTAGCGGCTTCAGCCCGTAATTTTTCACACTGAAACATCATGGGTGGGTATTTAAGAGAGTAAATTTACAGCAGTGGAAAAATGTAGTACCATACACATTACACAATAACATATTTCACCTCAGCTGTCATCGTCACAAGTTCCTCAGCTAAAGAGTCACGGATAGCCTCCATGGATGCCTAAAATGAGGATGTTTAGGCAAAATACAAACACGAGTAAATAATATTGAGAAAGATTTAGCTAAAATGAGAAGAAAGGAAATTAGAAGGCCAGGTAGTTACCAAACGAGACATGTAAGATGCAATTTCACCCTCCTTTTGACGGAGGGTGGCTTCATAAGCAATTGGTGTCATCATGGTTTTCAGGTAGTACGGGGATGGGTTCATGATGGAGTCTCCAGGGTTCCTTCTTTCCGAATAGCTGTCAGATGAGTCTAAAGATGCTTGAAGAAAATAGCTTTCCTCCATGCTTCCCAAACTGCTAGTATTTGAGATTTTTCTGGTCAAGTTACCTAACCAAAGCAAGGATGTGCATTAAATACATGAATCAACAAGATGTGAGGCAAATTTGGAAACTAAACCAAGATAATCGCTACCATTTTCGAAAGCAGAATTCTGCTTTGATATGGGAGTATGTTCGGAAATGGCAGACGGATGGATGCGTGGTGTCCTTTCCAGATCCAATCGAGCATTTTTCTCTCGTTCTAATTCCTGTCCAAAACAATCTTAACTCTTAATGTCTTGTCCTCTTAACTGGAAAAAATGGTGCTTCCTTATGTATTAACAATGACGAGAAAAGGGAGATAAAAGAAAGCATGACAGGACCACAACTGTATAGTAAAGTCTACCTGCTGTAGAAGCTCCCGCTGGGATAGTGCTTCTTGTAAATCCTGCTTTTGTTTTCTTCTGAGTTCCCTAATTTTTTCTTCAAGCTGCTTTGCACGACCATCTTGAGTTTCAGCTTCCTCCTTGGCTGCAAGGTACTCCTGTCTACTTTCAGCAGCCCTCAGTCTCTCTTTTTCCAAAGATCTAGTTAATTGAGTCTGCTCTGCTCTAAGACACGAAATCTGAGATGCAAATGGAACCATTTCAGTTCCATGCTTAACATCATTAAATAATATTCAACAACAAACAGGAAAGAAGTACGAGAAGGAAGTGCGACCTGAGCTTCGAGAACATTGACCCGGGACAAAGTTTGAGAGAGACGTTCATTAATTGATCGTTCTCTTTCTTCTGCTGTGGCAGCTTTTGTCTCTGCTTCCTGCACATACATTTAGAGAGATTTAGACTATGTATTTATGAAAAGATTTGTAGAGATTGAGAAAAACGGTGATGGTGACTTACCTGGAGTCTGGAGTTGAGGGATCTCTCGACAGCAGACCAAGCTTCGGCCCTTCGTGAAATTGTCTCCTGCGTTAAAACCAAATATAAGTCTGCAATACAGTAACGTTGTCAAGTATCCATAATATACGCGCAATATCAAATTCTTCATAAATGTGGATTACCTGCATGGCTTCAATTTGACGTAAAAGTGGCCTGGTAGACTCCGGAACCTGAGATATCAATTCCTCACACCTGCGCTCGCTCGCCTGGATCAAATAAAAAGATTATTTCCATTTTTTATAAATAAAAGAAATAACAGAATTGCATACAAAAATTCATAACAAAAGAATAATCATAAATAAAAGAGCACGGCTCACTTGATAACGTTTTTGAAGATCCTCAATGTCTCTTCGTAGCATGTCTTCTCTAAATACTGCCTGCATATTGGAATAAAAAATGATATTATGTAGTGCACATAAGTAGAACATAACAAATCAGTGACAACATTCAGCTATACCTGTTGTTCTTGTCGACTCAAAGTTTGCCTCAATTCTTCAAGTGTCTGAACAAGCATATTTTCACGCTCCTGGGCCTCCTTTAGACGGATCTCTAATTCAGTTCTTGCTTCATTGTTGGCCCGAGCTTCTGCTAATGCCTCAGCCTCTTTAGCAGCAGCAAGAGCATTTGTATAATATTCCTTTTGGGTGGCGATTTCAGCTTGGTGTTTTTCTATTGTTTCTTGAAGCAATGCTTCAGTAGCGGCCTTGTCTCTTTTAATGCTTTCTACCTTATTTTCTTCTACCTGAAAAGGTATACAGAAAAGAATAGCCTCATAATATTAGTTTGGAATAACAATCAAGAATTAACCCCTATAATCAAATGTCAATAAAAAAGATTAAGCTTCTTTATTTTGCTTCAAATAGTATGATGTTTCTCAAGCCCGGTGCTCTTCTGTCTTAGCTGTGATTTATCAAAAGTTAGAAAAAATTCGTTGTAGACTGCATAATATGATAATTGACTGGAAAATAAGCATAACTACCTGAAGTTTTGAGGTCAAACTTTTCCTTTCCTCTTCCATCTCTCTAATCTAGGTTTTGCGAAAATAAAACACAAAATAAGGGGCTGTTACATGAGAATTTTGTAACCTTACAAAAGAAAAACCATATGCCATGCAGATAACCTGAGCTCTCAGTTTCCTTATTTGAGTTTCTTGAGCAGCTTGCTTTTTTGAAAGCTCCTCGCCTATCATGATGACACATAGCAATAATAGTTATATAAATGACCATCAAAGGCACTTCAGTTATGCATCATTTCTCTCAAACATCAAGTTCCTACACAGCAGCCAATTAGAGAACCAGCAGAAACATTCTACCACCAGGTAAATATTTTACACTCTAGATACCTTCAGCCATAACTTGAGTAATAATTTCATCTTTCTCTTTCAAAAGAGCAGCTGCGTCACTTTTTTTATTCTGCTCTCGACGTAGTGTGTCTCTTTCTTTTGTAAGTGCATACACCTGTTAACAAAGAGAACAGATAATATAGTTGATAAGAGTAGCCACACTAAACAAGTAAACCGAAGGGCTAAAAATATGATTTCATTTTGTATCAGGCACCCTTGCCATACTTAATTTAATATCCAGACTACAAACATTATTAACGGAGAAAGGTGTACCTTTCTTTCAAGAGTTGAAACCCTCTGATGATACTCCTCCCGGAGTGATTCAATCTCAGATTCATTGGATTTTGACTGGTGATTCAATATAATGTCAGAACTGATCAAGGGAAAAAAGAAAAAAAAGAAACAGATTCCAATCATGTCTCAGTGTTATTGGGAGCAAATACGCTTACTCTCAAATCATCTATAATGGACTTTAGCTGCTCATTTTCATTCATCAGCTTAGCTATTTCATCAGCCTTAGCCTGGAAATGAACCAAAAGGGATGATCAATAATACAATATTACATATCTAATAGCAGGACTCAAAATTAAAAAAGATCTTGCCAATGATGAGTTCGCCATGGATCATTATTGGTCCACATGGTTTACTTCTCAGATTCAGTTCTAAGGATACAGTGAATGTAAAAAAGGATCACCTGTGCTTGTCTAGCTGCCCCTTGTAATGCATTTTCCATCAACTTCATTTCCTTCCTCACCTTGTCCAGCTCCGCAGCTTCTGCAGCACTGGACACATTTGTAGGAATGTTTACGTGTTTTTCTATGTTACTCACATGCTCAAAGGACTGCTGAATAGCGTCTAATATTGGAATCCCTTCACTGTTTTGTGAAGTTAAGTCACTGACTGTCTCTGCGTCCTTTAATGACTTAGGTGCGTCATGCGAACTATTTTCAGACGGTTCACCTCCGTTCCCTCTGTCCTCGGCTTTGGAAACGGATGAAATGGAGGATTCACTCTCAGCTGCAATCTGGCTACTGTCTGACAACTCACAATTTGCAGGGGAATCGTTCTCTGAGATGTTTTGCTCATGTTCTGCATGATCACGGCTGCTATCATGCACCTCAGCATCATTCTGTGGTTCAGATGGCACTACAGTGAGATCTCCAAGTTTCTCAGCTTGAGCTGTTTCTGATTTGTCTCCAACATGCTGCAAAGTATGTAATGATGGTTCTTCTGAGCTTTCTTTCTCAGTGAGCAGGTTTGAAGACGCTGGCGTTTCAATCCCTTCTCCAGTAGGTTCAGGTGGATCAACAGGACCAAGATCCTCATTAGGTGTTTCTTTATGTGGGCTCGCTTCTACAACATTACTCTTCTCTCCACCCTCCGATTCTCCATAATCTGCATCCCTATTCACTTTTTTCTGGTCTTCTACAAAAGGTGCTTCCTTAGTAGCAGAAGAGGGCAATGATTCCATATCAGCTTTCACTGCATCCTCGTCAGGCAAGGATTTTTCATCAGCCTTTGTTGAGTCTTTATTGGGAGAAAGCTCTAGGTTCTCTGTTATTTTTGGAGACTCAACATTGCTTTCTTCATCCTTATGACCCATGAAGGCCATGACAGGGTCAAAGAGTGCTTTTCTGTCGGGTGCTAAAGGCCATAAGCTTGAAGCTGTTTAAAAATTGACACAAATAAATCCAGCGCCACCATAAGCCAAATACACACAAATTTGAATCATAATTACTATTATATGTACTTTAATTAGAATGAATCTGTTTACAATGAGCATATGTCTCAAACACTTTAGCTTTCAAATACAAGGGAAGCATAGACTTCATATGAAATCACACTAAGAATTGTCCTGGAGTTTGATCTTAACATTGATCGGCATAATAGAAATCTGGACTGGCGGAAATGATGCTAAGTCATCATAATGAAGTATATCTTCCAACCCTAACTAAAATAGGTTGTCCAGCAGACGCTACTTATCCCCCTAGTTAGTAAATATTTTTGTGCGGGAGAAACTCCTAAGCAAACACATAATATAATGCTCACCCAATTTCTAGTGACAAGCCAGATACCAATATACCATGAATTATCCCTATGAGGATAGCCAGTATGATTTCTGCCTGAAAAAGTGCGCACCTTTTTTCATGCAAGTTGCTGCTCAAGCTAACAGCCTCAATCAAAAACGCAAAATGTATTACCATTCATAAATTGTTTTTTCTATGACTACTTTCCAATGGTCTCCAACAACTTTGGTTCAAGCTACCTAAAACACAAAACAGATTAAGGAGGAAAAAAATACCTTCACTACTCTCGGAATCCGCCTTTTCTTCAAATCCGAGAGCACTGTCAAAATTCTTCTCAATATTCTTCACACTCTCACTAAGCTTGTTAACCGCCCCGGCTAGATCAGGAAAGTTTCCTAATGAAACTTTCCCACTGAACCACGCCATTTTATCCTAAAATGCAAGCACTTCCACATCAACAAAAAAAATCAGTACCAAAGCAACATCTAAAATCAAAGTTATAAATTCCTAAACCACATGGGTAGCACCCACAAACATCACACCCCAAAATTTCAAAAACAAGGGAAAATGCACACTAAAGACCTAAACTTGGAAGATGCAAATCCCCTTACAACCAGCATTTCTTCGAAATCAACATAAACTAAATTTCGATATATCCATTTTTCAAATATAGCAAAAATGCAGCATTTTTCAGACCCAACCGCGACCCAGTTGTCCAACAGACAAAATTATCATCCAAATCCAGCACAACAAATCAAATCAAAACCTCAAATTCAAAACATGTCAATACCTAATTCCACTTCTTCTGCTGCATTTCACATCAACAATTCCCCAATCAAACTACGCCTGCACGCTTCCTGCGCAATCCGTGAATAGATTTGCGATCAGTGCTCTCCTCAATCGACTGCTTAAGATGGTAACAACAATTCTACTCCGGTCAGATCCGACCAGATTACCGCTTGCGCTCGATCTGCTCCTCTTCGCTATTTTTTTATTTATTTTATCTGATTATTTTGCTCTTGGCAATTTTTCATTTGTCAATGTCAGCCATATTCCAACATCGCCGCAAGGCCGCCGCCACTAAAACGACCGCTTTACGTCCCAGCTCCGCATCGAAACGACATGTTTCCACACAAACACCGCACATCACAAGGACGACGACGTTTCGTTCCTGGGATGGGCTTTACAGGGCCACTCTGTGGGTTGTGTCATACGAACTAGGCCGTACAATCAGGCCCAACAGTGTAATGATCCCAAATAAATGTGGATCCCAAACCAGGATAGGCTTATCTGAAACCAATCCACGTGGCAAACCACAACGGGAAGCTCAAATCGCCAATAATCAGACGCAACCGCCACGTGGCGTGATTCCACCCAATCAAAAGATGGGACAAGTATTTCAATACAAAGAAGCTCAGGATGTGGTGCTGCGGTTGAAGAAGATCATTCTGTGTGACGCACTTATCCCAAGGCCAATGGCATCTCTAGCAACCCTCGCCGTAATCCAGCCGGCCGCCATCAGCGGCCTCGCCGGCAGCTCCCTCTCCGGCACCCACCTCGCCGTCAAGCCCTCCCGCCGCCATTTGAAGATCAGCAACGTCAGGTAGCATCAAATTGAACTGAACTATAAACATGAGCCTGAGCCTGAGCTAGTTCTAACTGATTGATGATGTGAGTATGAACCAAGGTCCGGCGCGGTGGTGGCCAAGTACGGCGACAAGAGCGTGTACTTCGACCTGGAGGACATCGGCAACACGACGGGGCAGTGGGACTTGTACGGCTCGGACGCTCCCTCGCCCTACAACTCGCTGCAGGTGACGAACATTTTGCCCAGAAATCGAATTTCTCTAATAGTTTGAGTCTGTCGAAATCAAAACATTTTCCCGGAATTTTCAGAGCAAGTTTTTCGAGACATTTGCGGCGCCATTCACCAAGCGGGGGCTGCTGCTCAAGTTTCTGATCCTGGGAGGAGGATCCACCCTAGCCTACCTCAGCGCGACCGCCTCGGGCGACATCCTGCCCATCAAGAAGGGGCCGCAGCTGCCCCCCAAACTCGGCCCACGCGGCAAGATCTGATCATCCGCTGGCCGCTGGGATATCATATCTCCTTGTGTCCATTGCTTGCTATCTCCCTTCGCATCTTCATCCCACAAAACTGTAAGTTTGTATGAGCACTTGAGACATAATTCAGCTCAGTTTGCAATTGCAACTACCTTGTGCTGCATTTTAACTATAAATGCGTAGACTGAAGCTTCAAAGAAGCAACGAAAAACAAAAGGGCCGTCTCTTACACGACTTTGTATAAAACATTCGGTACCAGGATTGGTAATCTGAGAACAAACCTATTTACAGTTGTTTCGGTTATAAGAAATCACGAAAGAGATTTCCCTGTCTACTCGGGAGCGAAGAAAAGGCGCATTTTTGAGGGCGATCCGGCTCTCCCCCCATATATGCTTATTTCTTCTCATCTCCCCACTTTCCTAACACACTTGTAAATTTAGCCTTGACTGCTTTGTGGCAGTTTCAGTGTTAATGGCGTTCGGTCGGGCTCCTCAGCCCGCCCAAGTGCTCGAGTTTCTCTATGTAAGACACCTTCTTCGGGGTTGTTGATATGTTAGCCACCTTGGCCGTGTGCTTTCCCGGGTCGTTGGTTTCATCGGCCGAGTCCTTTTTCTGCTCCGTGTCTGCCTGGTCGGCGATGTTCCATCCCATGAAATCCAGCAGGGTCGTGGAGATGGGTCCGTCAGCCGGGCTCTGGTCGTCTGCTGCTGCCTTGTTAGGGGTTACCAGGCACCGGTCCCTTTTCTTCTCCGTTGACGAATTCTGAGCTTGCGTGTCTGCGTGAAGGACGTCCTCGATTCTTGATATGACCGTGAAGGCCAGACTCTCGAGTATTCGCGAGTAGCTCTCCAGGATCGCGTGTCCCACATCCTGCGCATAATCACTTAAAACTTTACCACACTTGAAAAAATCACGCTTGAGTTCAGGCCCCGGACAGGATCAGGTGACCGATATTGGCATACCTTGTTGTACTGGATCTTGCTGATGTCGAGGGCCGACTGAGGGAGGCCGGGGAAGCGCTGCTTGAGGATGAGCAAGATAGTCTCAGCCCTCTCTTCGAACAATTCCCTCTTCTCCTGACTGACCGAGGACCCCAAGAGCGACTTCTGTTCCTTGTTGTTCATTTTCCTCTTCCATATCACAATCGAAGCCTCAATCCTGTTCTTGATATCTAAAATCTTGTGCTCCGACGACAAGTCCAGTGACGACAGAAACAGGTCCGGGTCAAAGTACTCGACCGTAATACTTTTGTAGATCGAGTCTCCAAGGCTAGCTCTTCCATTCTGAGATAAACGAAAAAGGAGTCAATACATACAAGGCCGCGGAAAATTTATCAGCAACGCCTATCCAGACTTTTTTTTTTTTCCCCCTTACCTTGGGTAAGGATTCAATGTAGTTTTCGGGGACTTCCATCTCGGACAGGACCATGGCGTTTATAGCCATGGCTGCCTTGAGCACCTGGTTGGCTGAGTCCTTCTGGAAGTGCAGCCATTTTCGAGTCACATCGGATAAGCCGTTTGGAGGGACTTTCGGGGCTGGGAGCCACCACTTGTCGTCCTTTCTCGTCCCCTTCTCCGCTTCGCTGGCGTCTTTTGAGGCGTAGTAGAATTCGTTCTGACCTTTGAAGTTATCCAGACAAGCCTGCATAGGTGGTCATATGCTCACATAATGCATCTCGCTGCCTGAAATTCTCGCATTTGATCTGCCGTCTTAACTTACCACAAGAATTGCGTCGAGCTTGCGCAGAGCCGGGATGTTCATGTGGAGATCCTTGCGCTGCTGAGTTTTCATAATCTGACAAATTGGAAACCGAAACTGTCAGAAATGCAGTCAATGACATTTGAGATGGGTCAAAAGGCGAGACAGGAGGGGAAAACTCACCTCCATATTCCCTTGCTGAGAAGGAACAAACTCGACAATGTGATCCGTGACAGACAGCAGCCAGTCGATCTCCTTCGTCCACCTCGATTTACGTTCAGGTGGCATCGCTTCCAACCGGTTTTGCTCACCAAAAACGGAAGCTAAAACCAAACAATGTATCAAAAAGCACATGAAAACCACCAAGAACACAACAATGTAAAACGGCAAATGTGAGATCTGTAAGATGGAATTTACCGGCAAGATTGGTTATGGCATTGGACAATGCTAAGGCTGAGGACACGCCTTTTCCAGTACCGGACATATCCTCGCCTAACAGCAGTTTTGCAAACTTCTCCTTGATCAGCTCCACATCTGAAACCACACCCGTTTAACAGCCACAAAATTAAATCTTGGAATCAAGAAAACAACCTCAAGCCATAGGCAGATCCACTGGGGGGCAAAGGGGGCAGCCGCCCCCCCCCGAATCCCACCTAAAATTTTTCTGACTAGTGTAAAAAAAAAATTTATATATATAAAAAATAAATTTATATGTATAATTTCAACGAAATGTTTAATTTTGCCCCCCCAAATTCAACCCAAATCTTTTATTATGTAATTTTGCCCCCTCAAAAATAATTTCCTGGCTCCGCCACTGTGACAAGCCATACACAAATGCTCAGAATCATACTTTTGCTCCCCAGACATTTGTGTAAAACAAGGTCATCCTTAAGTACTACACACAGAAACATCTCTAAGAACCAGTGTTTTCTTATCTAACAAAAATTCGGAAGCTTTACCTGAAAAAAGTCCAACAACAAAAAAAGACAGAAAATTTTGAAACACTTATCTGATTAATTGAGAAGCTTTACCTGAAGGCTGTTCCTGTTCTCTACCCATCTCGACAAAAACTACTCGGAAAAACAATATGCAAGAAAGCAATGGCTTATGTGTGCAAAGCTCTTTCTAAGGAGAATGAAAACTGGAGGAAGGGAGAGAGAGAGAGGTGGAGCAACCCAAAATCCAGAATGATTTTGGTTGCTGTCAAAAAAAGCTGGAGAGAAAATTATGGAGCTGATTTGGGTGTCTGTGTGTTTTTTCTTCCCTGGTTTCTGGCTGGAGAATTCGTTAGACGTGGGGTGCATGATGCTTCGTGCAACAATCTAATTTGGAAATATAATCAATATAAATTTAGCATTAAAAATTTGAAAAAAAAGAGTGCTTGCCGATAAGTGCTGATTTCCTAAATTAAGAATATTGTGGAATTGGATGGTTGTGTTTTGGTTCCCAAGTCAAATCCAGCAAGATTTCCGGCACACTGGCCAAAATTAGAAGTTGTGACCTTCAACTATCACATTTATCTATTTGTGGTCCGAACTATACGAATACGATTTCCAAAAAGTAGGATGAAAAAAAAAATGGACTGATTTTCTAAAATATAAAATATTGTTACATTCATAAACTAATATTATTATACAAGGCAGAGTACCTGTAGAACCGACGGGTTTGGATCGGTCCGATTCGAGAAAAATTTAAAACCGACCAAATTAGTAGTCATCGGTTTTGTGAAATTTGAAACCGAAAATTTAAAATCAAACCGATCCACTAACATTTAAAACCGAACCAAACCAACCGGTTTAAAACCGAACAGAATCAACCCAACCGGAACCAAATCGAACCGACCGGGACCAAACCGAACCAACCGGGGACCGAACCGAAGTATACAAAAATTACGTCGTTTGGTTATCAAAATAAATAATATCGTTTTGCGCATAAAAAGAAAATGACGTCTTTTCATAAATCATTTTCAATAATTCTCAACAAATTTAATAAGATCAATTAAGTGTTCAAACAAACTGATCTTAAACATCATCCAAAACCAGTGCAGTTTTTTTTTCCATTGCACCTTTTTGGAAATCGTGGTAATTCAGACCGCAATTGGATAAGCGTTGGTAGTTCAAATCCCTTTTGAGTTTTTTCCCAAAATAAATAAATAAATAAAAAGGAATATTCATGAACCGTTGAACACTTGCATAATTATTTTCTGAAGCAAAAATGTAATGAAATTGGAGTGACAGCTTCAGTTTTTTTTAGTTTGAATCTGATTGAATGAAGAATACTGTAAATGAAGTACTGGTAGATTACTTGCTTACCTTGTCCTTCCCTGGCTGCCAAAAACAGATTGATAGGTTTTGACGAAAAAGAAGCAAATGAAAAACTTGATAATGTATTAAGTTCAGAATCTTTTAGGTGACCCATTTTTGGTTTTGAGCTTGATTTGGGTCTTCAGACAGAATTCAGCCTGATCGAATTCTGGACTAGTTGTGACAAGGCTGAGTTTCTGAAGTCAAACGCAAACTCTATCGGTGCTGTGGTTGGGAATGAAACTTTGGGAGCTGAGCTGAGTTGATCCAGTCTTTGTTGAAGCTGGGAAATCATGCCAGCTTTTAGCTTAGGATTGGATAAGATGGGATTGGAGGAGTGGAAGAAGGAGGGGTCAAGGTGGCCTAACACTCCTTGGGTACATACTGAAGATGTTGCTGGTCTGGCTGTTGGATTAGCCACCATTCGAAGCATAGCTGAGTGTGACCGCCATGTCTGAGCTTCTTTTCTTCCTTGTCCATCATTTTTGCCATATTGCAGATGTTATCATTTTGCATACCCATTAAGTTTCCAAGAGACTAACCGTTCTGTTTCAGCGCACCGGGTTTGGGCAGGATCGGCAAGGCCATAGCACAAGAGGAAGAGGCCGAAGCATTCGACTCCCCCATAAAACGTAAACAGGCTACAAATACTACCCTTCAGCACCCAAATCTATTCCAACGGCCACTTGACAAAACAAATCCACGCACCAAATTGTCAACCGCGAGGTCATCAGTGCCCTATGCCCGTACAACATCATCATCAACGTATCTCAAAAGGGTCCAACACTTAAAGAACGCTGGCTAGCTGGAACCAGCCTGGATGGGTTTGAGCACGAGCCTCCCTCA
>NQLW01000863.1:132549-143791 GCA_002312845.1 Kalanchoe fedtschenkoi
ACAGAAATTTGTAAGCTACGCTACTCCTTGCTCCGTTCTAGCATATAAAAAAGGTTACAGAGGTTTTTGCTTATGAATGTGCCTCAGCACATTATTCAACAGTAGAGCTTTGAGGCACTTATAATGGATACCACTAAATCTAATTGGTCACGAGTAAAAGCATTGAACTTGAACCTTGGAGACTGAACAAAGATATTTAACATTATAAAAGGAAAACATATAAGGAAGCATTGAACTTGAAGGTATAGATGGAAGACATTTGGCATTATAAAACAAAAGAAACGGGGATCTCAAAATGGTATGTTGTTCAAAACTTGTCTCTAACAATTTCAGGTCTACTACCCAAACCATGTGATAATCTGGAATTGTGAGCAAAAATAACTGAATTTTATTGCTTATTTCCTGGTTGGGATCTTGGTAGCCTGCCTGTTTCTCTTCTTTGGTCCAGATTTGGCAACTTTTAGGCTCCTGCGAACAACACTCAGCCTTGCAAGGGCAGCACTCTTCAAGTCTGGTCTGTAGTAGTTGTCACCCACCTGAGGAGCATAACATCATGAATGTTGATTAGAAGGCACATGAAAAAGCAGGTCTTGGAATATATAATTCAACTGGTTCCTTAGATCATGAAACTCATGTAAACGTCTGCAGTGCAGGCATTCCTAACATAACAGCACAGGTTTGAACTCCAAAGTATGCACAAGACTAAAACTAACATTGAGATGAGATTACAGCAGACCAATGTCCCAACAACTACAAAGACCAAATGTTACTCACAACAACATAATAACAGCATCTACAGGGTGCAGAAGACGGTATAAATGCATTAAATGTGAAGATCCAGCAGATACCTGGTTAGCAACAGCCCTGGCCATGCGGCTGAAATCCTTCTTCAACACTGACTTGTTGAGCAACAGCTTGGGCTTGTTCTGCTTCTTGGTCTTGGTGGTGGCCAATACAATAGCATTGTCCTTTAGAAGTCCCCGAATGGTCACAGTTTTCTTGTTTGCCAATCCTATCAAAGAAAATCAAACAGAACACCATTCAGCAACAATCCCTATCTTCCATTGAGGACTGCCTCAAGAGTTATATAATGAGACATACTAACCCTACAACACAAACTCAAATGAAAATTCACCCTACTGCATGAGTAAAAGCCTCTCTCAAGAACAAAGCGGATCTTCATCCAAACATTTGCAACATTGGCAATAATTTCAACTCCGATAGGTACAAGCTCACTAAGACCCTTCTTGCATTACAATACAAAAGGTAACTTTCCACAACCAAAATCTCAAAATTATCAAATTCATAAATATCAGTGGATCAACATAAACAATAAACAACAAAATTCTTACATTCAAATCACTGCTATACAACTCAGCTAAAAAAATTACCAGAGTGCTTGTATGAGTTAAGGTTGCACAGATTGTTAGGCTCCTTGCTGAACTGGATACTGGCAGTTCCATTTCCGAACTCCTTCACAAGGAAGGAGTTGTTATTCTTCACGATCTCCCAGATCAACGGCCCCGGAACAGTCGTCATTTCACTTACCTGCACATACAAAATAAATAAATTAATTACCGATAATAACAGGCGCGATCGGAGCTCGCGAGTCGGAAGAGAACGTTACGCGCTTTACGGCCGGCGAAGAGACTCGATTTCTGGGTTGGGGGAGATCAGCTCGGTCTGATAAACCCTAATATGCGTTTATATATGCCTGTAGCAGACGTTTCACAACCCACCCAAACCCTACTTCTGCTTGAGGTTCTTTCGGCTCTTGTTGGGCCGAACTCGGTTCAAATGGGCTATTAATGGGCCTTCACAGTAGATACCGGCCCAGTGACTGGCGTGGATCATGGAGGCCTGGGGGGCGGATGATGACGGAGTGAGTTGGGCGCGTGGACGAGCCGCTGACATAGGAGAACGCGACCAGAGACGAGGACGACGACACACGAAGCTGTTTGGGTTACGCAGGAGCATCTAGGTTTCTTGTTATCGGACTTGGGCAGTTCAGTGAAGCGTGAGGCTTTAAGAAGGAAGATCTAGCGACCTTTTTGCAGCCATGACTGGTATTTTAGTATTCAATTTTTATTGTTATAGCTTTTCCGGAATTGGGTCTGTGTTGGGTGAAATTGAAGTGGGGTTTGGTGATTGATTTGAAAGTGGGCGACTTTATGGTAAAGTTTGTGGCTTTGATAGTGTGGAATATGAAGAGTCAATATATGTGATAATTGTCAATTTATTGCGAATTGTTGCGCTTCGTGTGTTAACTGTTAAATATGAGCTGTGGAGTTTAGAGAATGGACGATTTCACAGCTTGGTGACGATGTTGATGATCAGAAACATACATCTCATGTCTGAAAGTTGGGAGTTATTCGGGCTGGTGAGGCTGATTCGTGCGAAATAATGTGGCAGATTATGAGCAAGACCAATTGATGGAGATTGAAGCACTGGAAGCTATACTCATGGATGATTTCAAAGGTTTGTTTATTTGTTTGTTACATCAATGTTGTCTCGAAACTTCATCAGTGTGAGCTAGTGGTCAAAATGTTTGGGGGTATTATTTTGCAGAGGTAGCTTCTGGTGAGAGTGGCTTGAATACATCAAACAGATGCTTCCAAATCACGCTTACTCCGCAGGTAAACGCCTCGGCAAAGGATGTGTATTGTCTGGTGATAGTATGTGTGCATAACTCAAGCTTCCAGTAGACTTCGTTTGTCAAAGATATTGATGGGAAACTTTTCCTTGTGCCATACAGGATGATGACGATATAGACCTCTCTGGAAGCTTGCCAGGTCTTTTTCTTTTTCTTGCTTGGTTTTATTTATCTATGATTCTAGTCCTGCTGCATGAAGCTAGATTTTGATTAGATATTTTTTTCCTTACATATACATCAACCTAAAATGGGGCTGTTACTCATTTTGCAGTTCAGCTAGCGGTGGTCTTCTCGCATACAGAAAAATATCCTGATGAGCCCCCTCTTATAAATGTGAAAAGGTAAGCCTGCTTTTTCAGCTGGCTTGGTTCAATTATATTGTTTGGCAGTGATGTTTAACCACTTTTTTCTTCTTTAATATTTCAGTTTACGAGGAATTCAAGTAGAAGATCTTAGAGCTTTGAAGGTGAAACTAGAGGAAGAGGTAACCACTGTGAAGTTCATTTTCTTGCTTGCATCATTTTCAGCAGTCTTCTACCTAACTGTAGATGCAATGTTTTGCATCATTCTGCGAAGAATCTTGAGCCTTAGTATGTTGTGTACTGATTAAGTGAAGCATCACATGCGGTTCCAGGCATCTGAAAATCTTGGCATGGCCATGATATATACATTAGTCACATCTGCTCAAGAATGGCTGAATGAGAAATATGGCCAAAAGGCTTTTTCAGCATCTGCCGAGGATGAGACTGAAAAAGAGGAAGTATGCCTTCCCATCCCGTAACTCTCTTCTTTTTCTCAGCCTTTCAAAATTAAATCCTTTGAGAACTGATGTGTTTTGTGATTTGTCACTAGGTAATTGTGCCACATGGAGAACCAGTCACAGTTGAGACATTTCTAGCTTGGAGAGAAAGATTTGAAGCCGAGTTAGCCCTGGAGAAAGCCAAGTAAGCTCAATAACACCATGTCATGAACGCCTTTTTTTGATTCGTACTCGATACGCAATTTCTTGTTATGGGTTTCTTAGAGTCGAAAGCAAAGGAGGGTGGGCAGTAGAAACAAAATAGTGTACTTGTCATTACCTATGATCTTTTGCTACTTAGCTAAGCTTATTTATTTCCACTTGGAGGCTGAAGTAGTCATTGCAGAATTCTATAGGCAGGATGTGCTTGCGTCACGCAATTTTCTAATCAGCTATTATGTCATCATCTTTCAGGTTATTGCCTGAGTCCGCCTTATCAGCTCCCAAGGAAAAGAAGATGACAGGAAGACAATGGTTCGAAAGTGGAAGGGCTTCAGCGGTATGATGTTCCCCTCAGCCAGCTCTCAACATCTCAAGTATGATTTTGTAGAGAACATGCATCTAATTCAAGTATTTGCAATCCTTTTGTTTTTAACAGAAAGGCGCAGCTGCTGCTGCCAACAACGAATCCGAAGGAGAAGATGAGGAAGATATTGATTTCGACGATGATGACTTTGAAGGTGTTGCTTTTGCACCTCTTGCCCTTTTCCCATGACATGCTGTGCCTTTTGTCTTGAACCAGTCGATTACAATGATTATACTTGACCGTGCAGATGATGAAGAAGACATGCTCGAGCACTATCTGGCCGACTCCTCCACTCATTCTTCTCAAAGAGGCAACTAAATGGGACTCAGTCGAGGTGCACTCGCCTAGCACCAAAAAAAAGCCTTTCATATTGATCAGTCTCTTGGTAGAGTTGCAGATTGCATGGAAGATTTGTTCCATCTCTTGATAGGAAATTTTTGTGTTGTATTTCAAACTTGCAGTGACACAAATCAGTACCAACGTATCTTGTAACCCACCCAAAGGAGGATAACATGCTCAAGTCTATAAGACATGATAATCAATGGAGTATCGGACAGATATTATCCTGATGTTTGAGTAACGGGATGCTTGAATTTGACTAGGAAGAAAGATTGCAGCTTTGAAGAAGGAAGTGGCGAGTGGTGATGGCTGACCGAGCCCAACTGCTCACCTCCTCGTCACTCGTCTGAAATTCTGGACGCAGCAGCAGCAATATCAAATGAGCCGGGATGGGATGGGCTGGGCCGGTCTGAAATGGGTCGACAGACAAAGAGGCCCGATTGAGTCTCATGTGGATCCGAAGTCCGAACTGGTGTCGAGCTCGGGCAGCTGATGCGATTGGTTAAATTCGATTTTCGCTTTGCCCCTCTCTTCAAGCCAACACGCTCCCTCCCTCGCCACACGTGTCTATCTATCGTCGCCGGTTCATAGATTTCGGTGTCGGGATTCAGACGTCATGCCTACAGGTGAGTGAAACTCAGTTTGAAGTTTGAAATTGGATCGGGTTTATGCCCTTTTAATCTAACGTTGGTTTCTTCGTTGCAATATAGATTCTAGCCGATGGGAGGATTTATGGTTTTTTTTGAATTAGTTGCAATATAGACACGAGAGGTTTGATTTTGCTGGCTCTTGATGTATGGGATTGTTAAGTGAATTGACTGCATTAGTTGCAGTGGTTACTTGTATGAATTTGAAGTTCATATGACTCTCAGTTTATGTGATTTGGGGAGCAGACACTAGTGGCAGCTTTTGATCCCTGATTCAAGTAGTTAAGAAATCGAGATGTGTGTGATTTGGAATTTGTAGATTGCCTTTCGGTTGTGTGGCAAACAAGCGTTAGGCTTGAATTATGCATTAGGCAGCTATCAAATGTGCTTTTTCATGTTTAGACTTAAGCGTGTAGTGTGTACCCGCAGTCTTGGTTTTTGTAGAAGTGACCCTGGAGACCATTTTCTGCACTTATGCCAATGTTAAACATAAATATGAATTTTACGGAACTTTGCTCTATGCTTCATCTTGAAGTGATCAAACAAAAATTATGCAAACCAGTTTTTTCTCAGGTCTTCCATGTAGGTTCCAGATAAAAAATATAGATTCTAGCTTTGTCCAGAGCTTCATAAACTCTCTTTAGTTGTCACTCAATATTTTTTGAAGACTAACGTCCTTTTTTATTTTTATAGTTAGCATCAAGTGCAAAAGCAGACATTCTCCGCTGTTGAAATCGACGATAGTCAGCCACCTTATGTTTTTAAATGTCAACTTTATGATCTCACCGGGGTGCCCCCTGAGAGACAAAAGATCATGGTCAAAGGTGGCCTGCTAAAGGACGATGATGATTGGTCGAGGATTGCGATTAAAGAGGTTTGTTCCATACTGACACTAACTCTGCTGCTTTTTTCTTTCGTTTTTCATACTGAAGAGTTGAATAGTCAGTGATGTATAAACACCTGCTATTTTCAGGGTCAAAAGCTGATGATGATGGGAACAGCAGATGAAATCATTGCTCCTGAGAAGAGTACTGTTTTTGTGGAAGACCTTCCCGAAGAAGAACTTGCAGTTGCTGTGGTAAACTTTCTTGTGTTTGCCCATTGTGTATATGTCGGCGTTCTACTTTTTATAAAGTTTTCAAACCCAACAAATTGAGTATCATAATATATTTCTTGAAGTAGCTATAATCTCTTGTTGAAATTCCATGTTGTTTTATATGCCTAGCGATTTCTGTATCCTTTAGTTTTTATACCTCTTTAAGCTTTATGATTAAATTAGTTTCTTATAGAACATTTCTTTTTCCTTCAGGGTCACAGTGCAGGGCTAGTCAATTTGGGAAATACATGCTACATGAATTCGACATTGCAATGTCTTCATTCGGTTCCCGAACTTAAGTCAGCTTTGATCGAGTGAGTTGTAAAAATTCCTCCATGTTATTTCTCCATTACATAATCTATATTTCAGTTTTTGATACCCTTATTTTGTCTTTGTTCCCTCTCTATCTAGCTACTCAACTCCTGAAGGACGCAATGTAGACCAATCGTCAAACCTCGTAACCTCTGCAACCCGTGATTTATTCAAGGAGCTTGATAAAAGTGCCAAACCAGTGTCACCTATGCACTTCTGGATGGTACATTTCATCGTTATACTCATGGAATTATGATGAAAGACTGTCACTTCCCATTTATTCAGTCGCCTTGTTATTGAGAATCAGAAAAGGATTTTGACTTCAACTTCCACCTTCTGTTTGTAGGTGTTACGTAAAAAGTACCCGCAATTCGGCCAAATGCAAAACCATGCCTTCATGCAGCAGGTGACCATCTTGCCTTTTCAAAACATATATCAGTTTTTCCACTTTCCAGCATTATTATATGTATTTCTTGTTGCAAATTTGTAACAGGATGCCGAAGAGTGTTGGACACAGCTTCTCTACACTTTGTCTCAGACTCTCAATGCTTCTAGTTCCAAGTATTTAATATTTCTTATTATTGCTATCATCAGCTCTCAGAACTAGTATTTATCAGTATGGATATAATCAAAATAATTAATATCCATCTCATCCCATCTGGTGCCATGCAGCGGAAGCGGTGACGCTGTGAAGAGTCTATTTGGTGTTGACCTTGTTAGTAGGTACTTTTTTGCTATTCGCAATCTGTATTTAATTATAAGTAATGTCTTCATGTCATGGAAACGTGAAGACTTGTTGAGCGAAGATGTCTCTGGTTCATCACCGGGTTTTACTCAGGGGGTCTAGGTGTTTGATTTAGTAACTTACGGGATGTGATTGTAAATTAGAAAAGTACTCTTCTCCTCTCTTTCTATTTCGTGGCTGATGTATAGGGTTGGTTGCTAATAACACACGAGTGTGCTATTGAATTGAATATACGGAGTTTCTGATAATTCCGATCTTCTTCTCTTGTTTCCGGCTCGCGTTACCAGAGTCCGGCGATCCACGTGAGGTTTCCACAAGGCTCCAAAAATTAATATGAAACCATCGCCGTAGTGCATCTGTTTGTTACACATCATTCAAATGTTACCTAGCAATAGATGGGCGGTGTGAAAGGGCTTTATTCCCCCCTGTACAATTTCATGTCAAAGATGACGTAATTACTGCAACTGTCATGCTTAAAATCATTAAAATGTCATGCATATACTTTCGAATGTGATTTTACAGGGTACATTGTCAGGATAGTGGTGAAGAAAGCTCAGAAGTGGAGTCCGTTTATTCCCTTAAGTGCCATATCTCACAAGAAGTTAACCATCTTCACGAAGGTCTTAAACATGTAAGTTAGATAACCTTAAACTAGTTAATTCCTGAAGTCGGTGACTGCCTTATTCTGTCCTCAAATGTGGGAATGGTGGAGGCTTCAGTTTAAGGGTCTTTTAGAATTAAACTGAATCGTTTGTGCAGGGGCTGAAATCAGAGTTGGAGAAAAATTCCCCTTCTTTAGGGCGAAGTGCACTCTTTCTGAAGGAATCACGAATCAATGGCCTCCCGAGGTATCAAATTATTAACACTCTGGTCTGTCCGTATAATTGTGCAACTGAACTCTGATTTTAAATTTCTATCAAAAGGGGAGGAATTAATAGTAATTACCCCCGACCAGTTACATTTATAATATACTTCACTTTTTAGTAGTTTTGTATGAACTTTTCATTTCTAACTCTGATCGCTTTGATTTTGCTTTCATGTTGAAGCTATTTGACTATTCAGTTTGTTCGATTTTTCTGGAAACGGGAGTCCAATCAGAAAGCTAAAATTCTACGGGTAAGCCATTATACCTCTGTTGGACTGTCAACTCTATGGTTATTAGATAATTATGTGCTCACTGAACTTTGTTTCTGTCTGAAATTTTTGTAGAAAGTGGATTATCCATTGGAGCTGGATATTTATGATTTATGTTCGGATGAACTACGTCAAAAATTGGATGGCCCTCGTAAGGTACCTTCATCATGCTCTAATGACTTGTTCCGTCATTTATACTTAGCTCAATCAACTCTTGACTGACTTGAGCTTGCCTATTTCTTTTTTTGTCTTATACCTCATAACTTCCAGATTTTAAGAGAAGAAGCAAGAAAAGCTGGATTAAAGAAAAACAAGACATCTGATTCAAAAGAGAAGGATGTTGAGATGACCGATGCGGTGATAAGCGGGAATTTCTGTTGTATTTTTCTGATTCATAAAACATATGAACATATTGTTCATGTTCCTCATGTATGCAGGGTTCGTCTGCTGGAGACACATCAATGGCACTCGGAGCAGAAGGTACAGCCATCGGTGGTGCTGTTAAGTCTTCGCAGATAGGCATCTTTGCTGCTAGGTCTTGTAACTAACTTCATATTCTGCTTGTGATTAGGTTCTAAAGAAACACAGCTAACTGGCGTTTATGATTTGGTTGCCGTTCTAACGCACAAGGGAAGGAGCGCTGACTCGGGTCACTATGTTGCTTGGGTCAAGCAAGAAAATGGTTGGCAACCTATTATTCCCTTCCCCTCATCCATGTTTATGTCGACTTTACTGCTATTGCTGAGTTATAGTGCTCTGTCCAGGAAAATGGATACAGTTCGACGATGACAATCCAACCACACAACGTGAAGAAGATATCACAAAGCTGAGCGGTGGCGGTGAGACTCCTATAACGTTTTATTTCCTTGTTCAATCTTCAGTCATTTTCTGACATCATGTCAAGTATCTTCTGGGTTTTTGTTTTCAGGCGATTGGCACATGGCATGTACAAGGCTCGTGTTGTCCCCAAGTGAAAATGATTCTGATTCTTTCATTTGTCGAATATCTTCTTATCGTACTTCTTAGCTGTTATAGTCGGCGGGACTACCATGTTGCAATTGCATACATGTATTGCATCAGATTGTCTTCAGACCTGAGACTCCATTTTTGTCGGAGTATCAGGGATATGATGTATCTTGCCCGATGGGTAGGCTAAATCCAGTATTATATTGTTGAAGTTCAACTCGTGCTTTGAACAGTTTCCTACATGGAAGAAGCTCAAATTGCAGCTCAAGTGGTTACAATCTTCATGCAGGCACATTAATGTCATGGCCGCTTCCGCAGACTGGTTCCCCACACAACAGATTCCTTGTTGATCAAGTTGTGAGTGTGGTCCATTGAAGGGCAACCACAACCCATAGATTGCGGCCTAAGCTTCAACCCTAGCGGGGCTCCACTCCAACCTCTCAACCTACTCACCTTCCAACATTTAACCATCCTGACCAAATATCCAACAAGATCAAATCCCGCTTACAAACTAGCCAAATGTGATATAAAACTTAGCTACAAGATGAGAGAACATGCATCAAAGGTCATAAGCTTGGAACTGGGTCAATTCATACCTTATGCAACATTGCTGAGCTACCAAACATCATGAGACATGTTACATCATTAGAAACACACCCAAAGGCAAGTCTACGCAAATTTTTAGTTACAATACAAGAATCTGAAACACAACTCAGTGTGGTGGTAATAGTGTGTGTGACAACTGACAACATTTGCGTGATCATCACTGGAAGCCTGAACCACCAGGAGATGTGTAGATAGCAAGATCAGGCCACTCATTGATACTGCCGCTCCAGCTATTCATATCTCCACTCTCTAGCCCCCCGAACCTCATCTCATCACTCTCCACCTTCGGATCAGCCAACCTCACACTCACGCCCGTCTGATGATCCCCAGCCACACCCATCTGCTCAAACCCACTCACACCCATTCGTGGATATGTACTGTCCATCAGGTGAGCAGCTGAAGACCCAACAAACTGCTGCTGCTGACTGCTCAATCCAGCTGGAGCTGAGGATGTCACTGGCACAGGCTGGTCGGTTGCTGCTGTACGTGTTGCGCGTTTGGAATTGGAGGGAGAGGACGAGGATAAGAAAGCGGTGGTGGTGGCAGAGGAGGACCGTTTGGTGATCTTGCGGCTGGCGCCGCCGACGGGGATGTTGCGCAAGGTGCCTCCTTTAGTCCAGTAGCGCTTGCAGTTCTTGCAGTAGTGGCGAGGCTGCGAGAGGTTGTAGTTGTTGTAGTAGCAGAACTTGGTGTTGGAGGAGTCGCAGCGGGGGCACTTGAGGATCTCATGCTCTGGAAACTGACTGAAGTACGGGTCCTGCATCGCGTATTGGGGGTGTTGGAGGGTTTGTGGAGGTGGGTGTGGCTGATTCTGATGAAAGGTGGGATCTTGAAACTTGGGGGGATCTGAAATGGGTGTTTGAGTTCCTGATTCAATGAGGCATGAAAGTTTGTGAAATCAGCAAAACCAAGGAGGAGGAGAGAGGACAAGTGAATCAATCCAGGTCAAAAAAGGAAAGCGGGAAGTTGTCTCAGATCCCAAAATGGAAGCTTTTTGAGACCAGAAAGGGAGGCACGGCATCAGAGATTGATGACACACACACTTACTCTATAGAAAACAAAAGAGACATAGTTAGAGCCACATGAAGAACTTAACTGGGTTCAGAAGGAGATTGGTGTAATGAATAATGAATAAGTAAGTGTGTGAGCTGGTGGATTGGATAGGTCACAAGGGAGAGTGATGGAGGTGATAAATTGAATTGAGTAGTTTGATGTCCGCGTGGGGGAGGGGTGATGGTCAGTGGACACATATCAAGACAGGCCTTGTCTTTGTAATGGTGGGCAAAGCTTGGGTTTTAGTCAACCTTTTTCCCACATCCATTCCTATTATTGGAAACTAATCCTTCTACCCATATTTACGCTTGTTTAATTGAAATGATCATATTTAATTAGAAAGGGACCGGTCGGTCCGACACATCA
>NQLW01000864.1:0-51875 GCA_002312845.1 Kalanchoe fedtschenkoi
TCCTGCGATATTGAGGTGGGAGCTGTCGTGTGTAGAAGTTGGGAGGGTCAAAATGAATGGAGAAGTTCAAACCTTTTTGATAAACAAGTAGAGTGATTTGTTGGGATTTGGATGAATTGCTGGTGCTCGGGATGAAATCTCGAATCCTTACTTGGTTACAATCTTCCTCAACCAGAACATAGATCAGACACCCCAGCTGCAAGAATTAGAGATCAAATCCTCAGAGGAGGAGTTTGACTAGTTTACTATCTTCCTCTGCATTATTAAGGATTAGAGTGATTAGACACCTCAGATCAGTAGCAGTGTCGGAACAATAAATCAGGCTCAACAGGGCCGGCTCCCAGAAATTGAAGGCCCTGTGCAACTAAAAATTTTGAGGCCTAACACAACCCATACAAGGGCATATGTCGCCTAGCACAATGACCGCTGAAAGACATGTGCAAGTGCCAAAACCATTAAGCCTGCCAAAAAATTTTAACTCTACAGTGAAGGATCCAGCTTGGCTCTTGAGAACGAGCTGATAAAACCTGATGCATCAACTGAAGCTCAGCCAATGAGCATTTCACGTAAGAAATAACGCAACCAAAGTGTAAGTTTTGGACTAAACTAGTCAAGCTTTTGAAGCATCCAAGTACAAGATGCTCAAAAACTTACTTTTCCAAACACTAATTGTAAAATTACCAGAGAAACAATTTAGACCCTTAAACACGGACCACACCCATTTTCATAATTATGTAAGAACCGCTTCTATATCATGGATCGAGACACTTCGGTATGACAAATCCAAAAAGCTGGGTACTTGTCCATCTTTCACATCAAGCCCAAGGGTTGATCCTGGATGATCTTCCTTCAACTCCTTTATGCGAATCCTTGACATTCAGCTGCCCACTTCAATAAGTTAAAAATATAACCACCCATCACTAACTGAAGAAAAACAATTGAACCAAGCTTTAATAGACAAAGCTCGCCAATAAACAAGATATTGTCTGGTTAACCCCAACCAGGCAACCAAAGAAAACGCCACCACCATCAAAGCATTTTAAATGCCCTTAATTCGCAGCTGGTTTTTGAACTAAGTAGGGACAAGCAATGGCAACAATAAACAAAACATCAGATAAACAACACAGCTGCAAAATCTCTCAAAGAGGATCTTCTACCTTCTCCATCTCATCATCTCCGCAAACCTCAGAAACAACTCCTGACTCCTACATCTTACTCAGTTCTTTAAAGTTATAGTTGTTTTGTTTATCCCATATTGCTAATTTGTAAGATTTTTAGGAGATGAGCTATCTATTTAACCAGCTTGTGGCCTACCTATAACTTCAAAAGGATGGAAAATCCGAGCTTTACAGCCCGAGCTGATTGAGAATTTATCTTTAACTTGTGGTTTACTGGGCTGATGTATTTTAAAGTTGGGGGCCTATAGAGGCCCTGGGCAGGTGATCCGGCTGCACTGAGGCTCAATAAGAACTATAAAACGGTAAGGTGTGTGCACAATTATATAATAATATATTTGGATTATATCTGAGTCTTAGACTATATGTAAATTACATTAAACTTAAGATTATAAAAATAGAAATTTTAATATATAGGGATCAGATTTGTATTTTTACAAATATTATATAAAAAATATAATATTTTTATATTGAAATATAAATTGAATGGATAATGTGACCCCTCAAATACACATTCAAATTGGATGAAAATGAAACATAGTGTTATCCCTTCCAAATCCCCAAGTCTCTTTGTAAAAGAACTCGAGAACATCCTTATTTTTTTCCATTTCTTTCTTTTCCTTCAAAAGAAATGTCTTTTATGGAACCTTAGGTAGTATTTTGGAATAGGTAGTATAACTATTCTATTCTTTATTCTTATTCATGTTTGATTTTATTTAAAAGATTATTTTTGTAATTTTGATACTATTGTTTACTCTCTTTCAAAATCCATCTTTACTATTTCATTCTTTATTCTTATTCATGTTTGATTTTATTTAAAAGATTATTTTTTTAATTTTGATACTATTTTTTACTCTCTTTCAAAATCCATCTTAAATTCGAAAAAATTTATTTTTCTTTCCACATTCAAATCCTTTCTTCTCTTTCCCTTCAAAATCCTCCCTTTTGTATTTCCTCAATCATCCCTGAGATCTCATTTCCTTTTCTTCCAATGTCAGAGTATTTAAAATATAAAAGACAATTTTATCCTTTTTATTATAAAATATTTAAATTAGACTTTTGACCCTGTCAGGGTATATAAACTACGTACCATAGCGGCCGAAATAATGTCATTTTAGATTATTTTTATAAGATTTAGGATTTCTAAGTTTTAGAATTTTTATTATTTTAAGGTTTTAAAGATTTTTTGGTTTCAAACTTTCATATTTTTAGTGTTGTTTTTGGATGTTTCAAAACACATCCAAAACGACGTCGTTTCACAACTCTAAAACTCTCAATCGTAAAATCATAAAAATATTAAAAAAAATAAACCCTAAAACCTCCCAAAACCTTAGAATCCTAAAAATATTAGAAATTTTGAATTATGAAACTTTGAAACCTCTAAACACCATTCAAAATAAAATTATTTTAACCGTTCATATATATATCTTGTATATCCATTTTTTCCCTTTAATAAATACATCATCTACTCTACCACTCTTTATCTCTAACAATTCTTCTTTTACTTGATGATCATCATCTTTATTTATACCTTCAAATAATTCATTTCCCTTTTCTTTCACTTCATTTACTAATACATGAGCAATAAAATTTTATCCTTTCCAAAAAAAAAAAAAAACTGACACCAACTTAGCACTGGTAATTCTCAAAAGCAATATCCTTTCCCCGATTCCTCTCCAACCCGCCATTTCTCCCGATCCAAAAAATTCCCCCAAAATTCTGCCCCAATTTGAAAACCCTAGTTTTAATCTCGCCCGAAAATTCCCCTCAATTTCTCCGATACCTGCAGCCCGGAGTGGTTCCAGAAACCTCCTAGTTACCCAGGTAGGCACCGAGCCATGCCGTCGCTACCGTCGCCGGGGAAAATCCACCACTTGGAGCTCGAGAATTTCAAGTCCTACAAAGGATCCCAGTACATAGGCCCCTTTTACGATTTCACGGCGATAATCGGTCCGAATGGGGCGGGGAAGTCGAACCTCATGGACGCGATTAGTTTCGTGCTTGGAGTGCGGACGGGTCAATTGAGAGGTGCGCAGCTCAGGGATTTAATCTACGCTTATGATGATAAGGAGAAAGAGCAGAGAGGGAGGAGGGCGTTTGTGAGGATGGTGTATCAGATGGCTAGTGGCTCGGAGTTGAGGTTTACCAGGACCATTACTGGCTCGGGTGGGAGCGAGTACAGGATCGACAACAGTGTGGTGACTTGGGATGAATACAATGCCAAGTTGAAGTCACTGGGGATTCTCGTGAAAGCCAGGAATTTTCTGGTTTTCCAGGTGAGTGGAGCAATACCTGGTTGATCTTGTAGTAGGCAGTATCACCGGCATGCTTCAATAGGTCTGCCAGCTAGAATATTTGTATTGAATGAATCTCATTTCCCAGTTTTGAGCTGCAGCTGCCAACTGAAATGATTTGTCATTTTTGTTGAGATTTTGAAGATTTGAGTTATGGATAACTTAGTCTTGTGGTTTATTTCTCCCCGTGCATTATACTTTCAGGGAGATGTGGAGTCAATTGCTTCAAAAAATCCTAAGGAGCTTACAGTGCTTTTGGAGCAAATATCTGGCTCTGAGGAACAGAAGAATGACTATGAAACTCTTGAACAACAAAAAGGCACTGCTGAAGAGAAATCAGCTTTAGTTTATCAGAGGAAAAGAACAATCACGTTAGAGAGAAAGCAAAAGAAGGAACAGAAATTAGAAGCTGAAAGGCATTTGAAATTGCAGGAGGATTTGGTATTCCAGGGTTTCCTTATGCATTTAAAGCTGATCATTTTTTGTATTTTTAGAGTTTTGTGAATATTTCCTATCATCTTAGCCGAGTCGTAGCTTGTGTGCTGTATGTTGCATTCTTTCTTAATACTATATGCATGTACATTTTTCTAAAGAAAAAATAGTAATTATATTAAATGGTATGTCCATTTCACGATAAGTTGTTTCAACTTCATGGATAACAAATATCAAATGTTCTGTGGGATTTTACTGAAGTTTTGTTCTTTTACTTTTGTAGAAATCGTTGAAGAGAGAGTACTGCTTGTGGCAGCTTCTAAACATAGAAAAGGACATATCTAAGATCAATGAAGAGCTCGAAGCTGAAAAAATTGTTATTGAGGATATTAAGGAGCAGAAGAAGAGCTATGAAAATGAAGCAAATAAAAAGAATAAAGAACAACATGGATACTTGAAAGAAATAGCAAGGTTGGAGAAAATGATTGCTGAGAAAAGTAATAAACTTGACAAGAATGTGAGTTCAGTCCCTAAATGCTAATCAAGTTTATGGCTTTATTTATCATTTCAGTACTGTATCCCATGTGCGTCAGAATTACCAATATGTTCTTTTTTGCGAAAAAATAAATTGCTGAGGGAGTACCAAATGTTTCCTGCTAGGTTGTTGCTCTTGTCATTTCTATCCTTCAGTCATATGAATTTTTCAATATCATTGCTATATTGCTTTCATTTGGCATTTTCTTTGAAAATTTGATTAGGCTCTCGTTGTTTAACACTCAGAACCCTGAGAACAGCTATTATGATTTTTTGCTTTGTCTATAATCTCATTCCTCAGTTTGAATGCTACTTCTTTATCTGGGTTCTTTTTTTCCCTTGGTCTCATCAATTAGTAGGCAGGTTCAGCATGAATTTTAGTGTGTGGTTTAGGATTGCCAGATCATCATGCTCATGAAGTTATAGGTTATGGCATTATAATCTGTTTTCACGATGCTATTGATTCGTGCTTTTTGGGCAGCAACCGGAATTTCTGAAACGAAAAGAAGAAGTATCACGGGTGAAATCTAAAATCAGCAGTATCGGAAAGGAACTTCAAAAGAAGAAAAAAGAAAAAAAGAAGCACGATGAAGAGATAAGAAAGTTACAGAATGATTTGCAAGCTGTTTCCGAACAACTAAATGAATTAAATGAACAAAATCCAGATGATGGTGGCAGGCTCCATCTTGCTGAGACTCAAATAAATGAGTATCATCGAATGTAAGCTCTTTGCATTTCCACTTATTGGGATTGTGTTTGCGTTAAAACAGGGTTCAAAGATCTTTTTACTGGTATTGGTTCTGCGGAGTTTTTCATTGATCTAATTAATTTGTTGCTTCTAATTTCTCAATAATAAATTATAGATTTGCGTCATTGACCCATTTTGATTTTACGCCCATTACATGAGTCTACTTGGACAAGTATATATTAAAATTGCATTTCTTGTTCTATGCTTTGCTCCTTTCAGCACTCTTCGTTCAGAAAAAATTAAAAAGTATGGGTCACCACAATGTGTAGATTGATTTTCTTAGGAACATATGACTCCTTTGTCGATGGCTATTTGTCATTTACATAAATGTGAGCATAGGGAGTAATTTGGTCTTTTTTTCATAATTTAGTGATACAATACTTGATTGCGCTGAATCTGTCTTGATTTCAGCAAGGAAGAAGCTGGAATGAAGACAGCTAAGTTACGAGATGAAAAAGAAGTTCTAGACCGGAAACAGCATGCAGATATTGAAGCTCAAAAGAATTTACAAGAAAATCTTCTTCAGTTGGAAAACCGGAAGCAAGAACTCATAACACAAGAGGAGCAAATGAAAGCCAGGTTAAAATCAATTCAAGATGCAGCTGAAAAACATAAAAAAGAGCTTAGTCGAGCAAAAAAGGATTTACAGAAAATGCAAGAAAAAAACAGGGATTCCAGGTTAGGATGTTGTATAGTTCAGAATTTCGAAGGTTTACACCATGCTCGCAGTTTAGTGTGGTCGCATTCGTTGCTGGATTGAAGATTAAATATTTTGCTTTTCAAAATAGGATAAAATATGATGGCCTTAAAAGGAAAATTACAGAGGAAGAAGCTAGTCTGCGTGAGCTGAAGGCCGATAGGTATGAAAATGAGAGGGACGCTAAGCTGTCTCAAGCAGTTGACTCTCTCAGGCGCCTGTTCCCTGGAGTTCATGGTCGAATGACTGATCTCTGTAGGCCTACAGAAAAAAGATACAATCTTGCTATAACTGTTGCCATGGGCAAATTTATGGATGCAGTTGTGGTTGAGAATGAACAGACTGGGAAAGAATGCATAAAGGTAACAGCATTCAGACACAAATTTGTTGTGTTTTTTATCTACACTCGTGGTGTGGAAGTTCATGTACTTTGTGTTTATCTTTTTTACATATATTTGGGAACATCGGTGGGATTGTGTAAATGTTATCCTGGAGTTGTGATTGTCTCTCAGTGTAATCATGGTAGTTCTCAACTAAGTGGTGACTACATGCAAAACATATTACTGGATCTTGTCCTGCAAATATAAGGATTTCGATTACTAATCCTTCGGATTCTTTTACCATAACTGCATATCCATAAAAGGAAATTTTTATGTATAGGGTTAGTAGTGTGACAAATATTTGGTGTGTTTAGTTGTATCAATGTGAGACATCCAAATAAAGTGCAAGAGTTCTATAATAATGTCATAACCTACTATATATGATAAACTACCCAATTTCAGTGTATCCCATAATGTCCGAGATATATCTTATAGTTCAGGGGCTCCTATAACCCCCGACAGACCGCCTTAGTAATATGCTACTCCCAGTGGCTTGAGGTGCTCATGTAACTATGTTTCGTTTCTTTGTGATGCCATTATTATTATACTAAAGGGTTATGTCAATCTACAAGTACAGATATAACTTACCCTGATGCGTAAAGTCTGAAGTAGATGGTTATGGTCGCCTATTTGACTCATAACCATATTGCAACCTAATTTAAAAGAAGTGTAGCATGTTTCACTATGTTGCTGCCATGGTATTGATCACATCTTGATAAGTGCATAAAAATTTGATTAGTTGAAGGTTGGCAATTCTCTCTCAGCTCCAATCTAGTAGAGAATCAATGCTACATTTGTCCTCAGGCTAGAAACGAAGTAACAGCTAATGGCTACGTAAATGTCGTTTACTTGGGTTGTTAGACTTGCATTCCTTTTAAGTTACTCCAGATCATTCCCATTTCTGTTTGGTCCTGAACTCGTTACTAAATATTGTAGCTGACTGATATACCAAATTTCTGTTTTGCATATCTGACTTAATTTGGATTTGCAAATCAGCTGACTTTTTTTTTTCTGTTTTTTTTTCAGTATCTGAAAGAACAAAGACTTCCACCTATGACATTCATACCTCTTCAATCAGTCCGTGTCAAGCCCGTCATAGAGAGATTGCGCAACCTTCACAAGACATCAACTGCAAAGCTAATTTATGATGTCATTCAATATCCTTTTATATGTGTACGGTTGTTCTAGTGCAGAATCTTTTTTCGTCTCCGTTCTCGTATCACCTAAATGGTAGCATTCTGATCTAGAGACACGCGTGAGCAAACATCTAGCAGAAAAGTATTACAATATATTATCTAGAATCACTCTTAAATGTGCTAGCCAGTCAACTGGGGCTGCAGTTGCGCATTAAAACCAAACAGAGCATTTTGCTTCCCATGAGATAACCGTTGTGGATATATACTTCTTTGTAGTAGGACAAACAACTTAGAAGTCAATAATTTCATCTCCACATGATGGAAAGTAGGAAAAAGTTCACACTATATTTAAGAAATTTTTTAAAATCTTTTGAGTATTTTAATCGACATTCCTTCATTCCGTATTTTGAGGCCATGTAAACAGAAATATAACCTGGCATCTCTTATATGGAGTCTATTTGCATTGTGGCTTTTATATGAAGTGTAATCTTTGTCCTGCTTGTGCCTTATATTCTTATAATCTTCTTTTGGCTGCTATCCTCACATCTGATGTGGTAACACCCAGCTTATCTTAGTGTATGACTGTCCTTTTCCCGTGCCTTGTCCAGTTAGGATTTGAAAATATTAGACCTTTTATTAAGTGTATATTTGCTACCTTGACGACATGTACATTTGACCGATCCCTGGAGAAAGCTGTTTTATATGCTGTTGGAAATACCCTGGTTTGTGATGACCTAGGCGAAGCGAAGGCTCTTAGCTGGAGCGGAGAGAGACATAAAGGTAATGACATTCATGACACGAAATACATAAAGGTTAAGGCATTTATACTTGTGGTTTTGAGTTATACTTGTTCTGGAGCATTGCCTTAATTTGTGATTCTCTATGTTTGTAGTTGTAACTGTTGATGGGATTCTCCTCACTAAGGCCGGAACAATGACTGGTGGTATTAGTGGTGGAATGGAGGCCAGATCAAAGCAATGGGATGATAAAAAGATTGAAGGTTTTTATATTTTGTCCATGTTGGATTATGTTAACAATGTGGTATTTAAATTGGTGATTATGCGCTGTTTATAAACCAGCAAAACCGAAAGGATTGTGTTCTGTGGTTGAATTTACTATTGTATTGATCCAATGAGTAACCAGTGAGCCTGCTTGTCTCTAACATACTGTTTCACTGATTCAATGTATCTCGCGTGATAAGACCAATGCTGTGTAAAACAAACTGACCGTATGTTAGTTTTCAGACCCAAGTGGTACTCATGTAGAAATTAAACTGATCAGAAATGTCACGGTTGACCTTTTACAAGTTTGATTGTCATTTCATATCATATCGAGCTACTCATGTCTAGCTGTTAATGAGTGTGAAATATGTGCAGTGTAGGCATACCACTAATTGGCAGCATAAACCATACGTTGACCTCTTAACATATTGGAACCTAATTTTTTATTGCAGCAATAAAAAAAAGAATCGAAGAACTTGAGTCAGAGTTGGAGGGGCTAGGATCCATAAGAGACTTGCAGCTACAAGAATCTGAGCTTTCTGGTAAAATTAGTGGACTTGAGAAGAAGATTCAGTATGCAGAGATTGAGCAGGTAAAATTGAATTTGGATTTGCTTTACCAAAAAAAAGCCTTAATACAAAATTGACTTCGCTCTTTTATCTCGATTTTGAGGTGCAAGGTCCTCTAGTTACGGTCCAAAGTTTGGTACCATGCATTCTGTGAGTGTATGTATGTAGGTAGTGCTGCTTTTACGTTTGGCAACACCCTACATGCACATATTTCATGCAAATTCAAAAAACTAATGCATGCTGCCTGCACTTTGAACTATTTTGATGTGATGTGATCAACATTTCACTTTATTTATAAATCAATCTGTTACAAAATTGAGTCATTCAAAAATATCTTGCAGAAAAGTATTGGTGACAAACTAAAAAAACTACAGCATGAAAAGCAAAGCATTGATGAAGAGATTCATCGTGTTGATCCAGAACTCAAAAAGGTTTGGTTTCTTACTTAAATACAACCGCATCAGTATACTCTTTTAGGATCTTGAGTTCTTGACCAATGAACCAGTAGCATCTCTCCTCCTTTATATAACTGTTTTTCTGAATAACAAACAAAAGAGGTCTTTGTAACTGGCAACAATTACAAGTTTTGCAGTTAAATGCTGCTATTGAGAAGAGACATGTGGAAATTCAAGCTCGTGAAAAGAGAATCAATGAGATTGTTGATAGGATTTACAAGGATTTCAGTGAGTCTGTCGGCGTAAGCAACATCCGTGAGTATGAAGAGAATCAACTTAAGGCTGCTACACACATGGGAGAAAGAAGGCTCAGTTTGAGTAGTCAATTATCAAAGTTGAAGTACCAGTATGTACCTTTTCCCCTTATCCATATCTTTTTTTGGAATTCAGCAATGAAGTGTATCACTTGTTTTTTTATTGAAGTGAAGTGTATCACCTTAAACATTCAAGATATTCCTTTGGCAGAGACATCACTATCATTTATGTAAACCAATTACTAAGCTGCTCTGATTTACTATTATAGTTGATTTTACTTTAAGATGTTACTTTATGGAAGCTTTAAAATAGATGGTTGTAAAACCATGAGCCAACTAGATAATGTTATGAACAAGGGTTATTAATCCTCTAATATGCTTCTTGAAATTACAGACCATTTCATTCCGTTGAACAGGAATTACTTGCAGGGGCAGTACTGCATGTTCTTTTTGTTCACTTGGTTGCTGCTAGATGAATCCTGATCATGTACCAAAACGTTAATTTTATCATATGTAGTGTTAAAATTTCACAAGCCTTTCTGATATCAATCTTCAGAAGCTGTGACGCAAGTCCTTATAGTTATTCCATCTCTAGTCCCTTTAATTTTGATGACATCACACTGCAGATTGGAGTATGAGCAAAAGCGGGATGTAGCATCACAGATCGCTAAACTGGAGGCTTCACTGACTGCATTAGAAAATCAATTGAAAGAGATAAAGGATAAAGAGGACAATGCAAAGAAAGCTGTGGAGGAGACTACTGGTGAAATTGATGTTTGGAAAGAAAAAGTTCAGCGTAAGGCTACTTTTTTTGTGATTATCCACTCTTTTAGCTAGGTATATAATAAGCAACTGTGGTTGTGCATGTTGAGGGCAGTGTAGAAGTACTTTGCGGTTTTGCACTCTTTTTTTTGCGGTTTGCAGTGCGCCACTGGAACGACAACCTGGGATAGTCGTCCCCCAAAGCCAACCCAAAATACTTTTAACCATACTAAAAGATGAAAAAATTAATTTTATATTCTTAAGTTAACCCAAATTATAATTATTACCCCAAATCCAACTCAATTTTTAATTTTTATAATCCAAATCCAACCCAATTTTTAATTTTATAATCCAAATACAACCCAGAATATCTCAATATAGCAAAATCCAGCACATAATTCATTAAAATAGATAAAAAATATATTAAAAACAGAAAAAAAAAATCGAACGCCTGCAATAAACCACTGCCCTACTCAACCAAGAGCCGACTTAACTTCATCTAGCTCTCTGTCATCTGTCCACCACTAACCGGAGGCCTGTAGCTGTGGCACGTACCAGCTGCATAGTAGCTAAGAAGACAAATGCCACTGACCTGCGGTTTTGCATGCTGAGGACTGTGCATAAGTACTTGTATGACATGGACATGATAATTCTGGCTTTTTCTCCTTCTGATCAAAGATTGTTTTTCTCGCAAATTTTAGTTAAAAATTTTATAGTTTTACTTTTCTGTCATCATCTCATTGCATACAGCTGGAGCTTTGTCGTGGGCTTATGGGCACTGCTAATAAGAAGGCTATATTTCTTCTGCATCGGATGGGTGTACTCACTGCCCTTATTGTTTGCATTGCAGAACTAAAATCTAAAGTGGAAGACTGTGAGAAAGAAATTCAAGAATGGGAAAAGCAGATCAGCAGTGCTGTTTCAAACATCAACAAACGCACCCGGCAGTCAAATATGAAGGTTTTCCTGTCGTGTGTGCTTGTGAATATCATGGTGAATTATTACTGAATCTCTTTCTAATGCGACCGAAACTGGCAGGAGGCACAAATTGAGCAATTGATTTCACAAAAGCAAGGGATCTTGGAGAAATGTGAACTAGAGCATATTACTCTTCCTACAGTGTCAGATCCCATGGACATTGATTCGCCTATGCGAGGACCTATTTTTGATTTTGACCAACTCAAACTCCCCTCAGATATGAAGAGGCTTGGTAGGGCAGAAATGGAGGCAAAATTCAAGCAGAGGATTGATAATCTTACATCTGATATTGAAAAAACTGCGCCAAACTTGAAGGCTCTAGATCAGTATGAAGCACTTTTAGAAAGAGAAAAGGTTGTGAATGAAGAGTTTGAAGCTGCAAGAAACGAAGTGAAAGAGGTTGCTGATAAGTTCAACGCAGTGAAAGAGAAAAGGTATGATTGGCCGACCAATGTTTGCTCTTGGTTTTCTGTCAATAGATATGTCTTCAGTAATATGATTTTGGGTGAAGGGTTCTAAATTGTAACACTCGGTTGCCATGCAGAAAAAGGTTAATTTTTGTGCAAAATTCCAGTCCCGAATTGATTATTTTCTGACTGCAGGACTTCGTTGTTTATGGAGGCGTTCAATCATATATCTAGTAACATTGACAAGATTTACAAACAGCTGACAAAGAGCCACACCCATCCGTTGGGTGGGACTGCGTATCTGAACTTGGAGAATGAAGATGACCCGTTTCTGCATGGAATCAAATACACAGCAATGCCTCCGACAAAGCGCTTCCGTGATATGGAACAGCTTTCAGGTGGAGAGAAGACCGTAGCAGCACTTGCCTTGCTGTTTGCCATACACAGGTGTGTTAGACAATGTGATATATCTATTTCTAATCACACATGTCCGGTGTCTGAGTGCGTTTTCTAGCAGACCATCTTGTGATTTACCGACAAACTGATGTGTTCTGCAGTTTGTCAACAGTCACTTCATTCATTAATTGCTGTACTATAATGCTCGCCAAATTTGCTTCCACAACTTTTTCTGTCGCTCAGTTTTGTTCAATTTCATGTGCTTTGGCAGGCAAGCAATGTTTATTTACACACTGCTTTTATCTGCCTGTGTTTTCAGCTATAGACCTTCTCCGTTCTTCATTCTGGATGAAGTAGATGCTGCTCTGGACAATCTAAACGTTGCCAAGGTAGCCGGATTCATCCGGTCAAAGTCATGCGGAGGCACAAGGGTGAACCAGGAGGGTGATGGGGGTAGTGGATTTCAAAGCATTGTCATCTCGCTCAAAGACAGCTTCTATGACAAAGCAGAAGCACTAGTAGGAGTTTATAGGGATTCAGCCAAGAGGTAGGCATAAGTTGTCAGCATCATCTATTCCTGATAACGCCAAAATGATAAACTGCGGCAGCCAAATAACTCATGCATCACCATCATGTTGTTGCAGCTGCTCAGGGACACTGACATTCGACCTGACCAAGTATCACGAATGAAACTCCTCGAGCCCTTTGGCCAATATATAGAAACTAGTTCCCGTTGTAAATGTAGGTTTGTTCAGCTCTTGTCCATTCCATTGTGTAATTGGCAGCAAATTAAAAAAAAAAAAAATATGGCCTCTACCTATTTTGAATTTCCTAGTATTAGAAATGCACTTGCATGCATAGTTGCTCCAAGGATCTGATCACATGTATGGAGACATTCATTGCAAGTTTTAATTAAATCTCACCTAGTGCGATTTCATTTCAGGACAGACCCTAACTTAGGATCCACGGTATGCTTTGTCCAAGTCTCTGTTTGTTTTAGGTAAGATTGTGGATACAGAAAATTTTGAAAGAAAATTACAACAACTTATTTATGGTAAAAGAAAAAAAATGGAAATTTTAAAAAATTTAGGTATGTTAGTGTTTTATTATTTTTCTTATTATTTCCTATTTGATCAAACAAAAGGAGATTGCTATAAAAGTTCATTAAGGTTTCATATTTTTTTTACCATATTTCACCTTTTTTTTTAAAAAAATCAACAGAGAGGTAAAGGATAAGCAAAAATTATTGAAAGTGAACATCCAATTTGGGCCAGTGACTCATGAGTTAAAAAGGTAAAACATCTTTTCACTCATTCATATTGTCCACATATATTATGAAAATCAATAAAAAAAATTAAAAAGTTTTTGAAAAAAAAAACTAAACCTTAAAAAATGAAATCAATTTTAAAAATTAAAAAATAGAAAGCTTAAAATATATTTATGAAATATTAACCATTTATCCATCTGATAAACAAAATAGTTCAATTGATGAACTAATTTAATGAACAAAGTAGCTTACAACTCTTTTGATAAACATAACAGCTTATCTGATGCATATAGCAGCTTATATGATGAACATAATTGCTCTTCTAATGGACATAAAAAATTCATCCGATATAAAAATATAATAATTTTTTCAAAAGAAATTCTTTTTTAATTTTTTATCTTCTTCTTTTGTATAATATTATTGAATTAGTACTAGAGGATTGATATCATGTCTTTATTTTTGTTTTCTTCAGCAATTTTGAAGAATGAAAGAGGTGGCATGTGGAGATGGTGTCGAGAAGAATAACATCAGGTGCATATGTTGTTGTGACTCGGGAGGGTTGTAGTTTGTGGGTCGACTGTCTCACATCCCTCATCCTCTGATGCACCATTTAGGGTTTGCTTCCATGGTACACATCACTCGATAGCAAGCTTTGTTTAGTACTAAATTAATAATCACAGCAAGGAAAACCCTACTTACAGAGTCACAGATGACACTTTCCATTATGGAGAGTATTTTTGTCTCAAGGTTTGGATCCATGACTGTCGTTTGACTTGGAAAACATTACAGAAGCACCAATGGCATGAAAATTTCATATTTGGTGTTGAGAATAATGATATTATCCCACATCGTTCAAGTTGAGCTCAAGATTGATCCTCATATATAGTTGGGCTCCCCCACTCATTGCCAATTGGTTTTGAGTGTGAATTCGACAAATCTTCATGGTATCAGAGCGAGTTTTGACCGCACTCTTATAACATGCCCGTGACGGTTAACTAGATCCTCACTTGCGGAGTGTTGAGCATAGTGTGATGGTTAACTAGATCCTCACTTGCGGAGTGTTGAGCTCAAGTTAATTTTGAGTGTGAATCCGACTTATCTTCATTTGGATAAAAAACCAGTAAAGGATCGAGAGGCCACTACAAACACCACCACCACTACTAATATGTTGTTATATGGGTACAATTTCTCTCAACACCGCCAGCAACTATGTTATATGTGTATAGTTTAGCCTTGAGAAATGAAAGTGGCAGCTGGTAAGAGAAAAAAAGAGTAATAAATTCAAGAGGTTCATCTAGAGAAGCTGATAATAAAAAAATAATGAAGAAGGCTTTATATATTTATTCGATGAACATAGATATTTGCCTATGAATATGCTATTCATCAAATGAACATAGATATCTAGCTTATAAACATAGGTATCCATTTCATAAACTAATCAATGATTATAGCTATTAATTTAACAAACATTGGTATCCATCTGAGGCACATATATATTCATTTGATGAACAAAAATCCCACTAGCTTAATGATATCTTGTGAATATTTATGATTTTTTATGATTTCTCTATATATAGTGATAAAATAAATATAATTTCTAATTTCATGAATATTTATGTTTATTTGATGAATATAACTATTTATCATGAATATAAATGCACAATTAATAAATATTTATCAACGTTAATGAATATACCTCTACTGCTTAGCATCTGTTTGAAGTTGATGTCTATAGTTAGGAGAGGTGTATTATATGAATCATCATCAAGTGGTGACTAGACTAGAGAAAGATGACATAAAGAAAATGAGGACAAGTTAAATAAAAGGAACCACCTCCTAGTCAAGGTCAGTAGCTTCTTGTTGCATTATGTTTATTTATGTCTCACGTATGAGATTTTTTTCAAGAGTAATTTTTTTATTAGTTTTATATAAAAGTATTTTACTTTTTGATTTATTATCAAAAAATAGTTTTTTTTTTTTTTTGCTGGTAACAACAACGGATTATGGTAAGCAATCCGCTGAGACTAATAGTAAGCAATCTGCTGGTGCGTCCTAAACTTCCTCACCCTCCTCACAAACCCTAGTGTCTCCATCTCCAAACAGTATCATTCTCCTGGACATGAGCTCAACCATCTTGGTCCTCTCGCCCACCTCCGTTCGACGCCTCCTTCACCCGCATGTGTGCTGATGCATGGCTAGCGAATATCTTCACCACCAGTGCATTCGCCTTCACGCCCTTCTTCCGCTGTAACCGTATCTGCTCCAGCTCCACTCCCGCAAGAGCTGTCGCTGCCTTTACCGTAGCCGCTGCTAGGCTGTTTAGTTTCTGGAGTTGCGTCATTTGGGTCGGCTATTGGTGGGTTGGTGGGAAATGAAGTAAAGATTGGAGCTTAGAAGTGATGGTGGTGAAATGTGAGGTAAAGATTGGACCTTTAAATTTTGAGGTGAAGTAGTGATGATGAATGAGGTGGTGAAGATGGAGAGGTTAAGTGAACTAGAGAGTTTGGCGCTAGAGTTTGTTTGGTGAACTGAAAATGGAGAGTTTGGCGTTAGGGAGGAAGATGAGTGAGATTGGATTGAGAAATTTAGGATAAATCCGCTGGTATTATCGGCAGATTCCATTATCACAGTCTAGGTGTACTGCCATGTGTGTGCTATCGTAGATTAAAACTTGACATGTTAAATTCGTGGTTAGTACCAACAGATTGCTTATCCCAATTCGCTGTTGTTACCAGCGGAAATAAAAAATAGAGTATTATTAATAACAAAAAAAATGGTAAGGTACTCTTGATTAGGGCCGGTCTTAAGAATTTGGAGGCCCTGTGCAGTACCATATGTTGAGGTCTAACTAAATATATTCAAGGACAAGTATTCTAACAAAATGGCTGCTTGAAATGGTCAAAAGACCAACGTTCCGAGCACCAATTAATGAGTCTAGAATATTTATTTGAACTATGGTGGCAAGTTCACAAAATCAATAAGTTAGCTACCAATGCCTAAACATTGTAGCCAAACAAAGCTTAAATTTAATTTCAATTCCATGGCTAAAATTCAAATATTTGAATTCAACTCAAAGAGTTAAGTTTAACTAAAATTTAAACTGAAATTAAGTAGCTAGTCTAATGAAAATCCAGCCACTCAAATGTTTGATGAATTGTATCTATGACTTGTTACTTTATAGTAAACTTCCTTTTTGTTTTGATTCTTTATCAATGTGGGATAGAACAAGTACTCTCTTTGCCTTCTATCCCATATTGCTTAACTTTAGTTTTCACTAGGGTGTCTACAATAATATATGCGGACATTCAGCAATAGTTTTGTCATGAGCATTCACCCTGTGTGTGACTTCAAGTGTAGGGTTCCCCATGATGAGGCCTAAAGTTGGAGGCTTCACTTGCGGGGAGACCTTGAATGTGGATGTCTTCCGAGATTGGAGGCCCGGTGCAGTCGCACCACTTGCACTGTCTTTGGGCCGGGCCTGCTTTTGATATAAAACTATCAAAAAAAGTTTTTTTTTAAAAAAAATTCACGTATGAAGATGCTTTAGTTACTTTTCCGTTGAAACTCTCATCTGGTGGGTGATGTGTGCCCTTAGGTTGCATGCATAATTGGTGGCACAAAGAGAGGCTTAGCGGCTAAACGAAGAGAAAATAAGAGAGGGGAAGAAAGAATGAAAAAGAAAAAATGGATCTCCACTAGATTTTGGGTTTTTTTTTTTTTTTTGCAGATTTCTGATTATGTTTCGGCCAATTTCTTGTTGCATGTTAAATTGGCCTAAAAACTATCAAAAAAATGATTGGAGATTTATGACGAGTTTCCGGTCAATTATCAGGAACATATTTCTTATTCAGCCATTTTGTAAAAAATTTCTGATCTTACTTTAAAATATTTCCAAATGTAGCTATAAAATGGTTGGAAAATTTTCGGCTACAATGTATTTTGGTTAAAAAAAATACACAGTTGGTAGGTTATTTATACTCCTCAATGATTCATTGCTACAATCGCTCCCATAATTCACTATCAAAACCTGTGTCTTCCGATCAAAGAAGTGACAAAAAAATGGATGAAAAACTGTCAGAAATCGGCTTTTCAAGAATCTACCAGCAAGTTTTATGGCCTAACAAAAAGTTGTCGAAACCGCGCCACCTGTAAAGTGATTCGGCATACTCTGATCAATTTTCGATTGTTATTTTTGAGCATTTTCGGGTACGTTTTGGTGACTTTCTCTGAAAAGGTTTTTCTGTTCAGTTTCATCAAAATTACGGCTAAATCTAACTGGTAGAAAGTTTGCAGGACTCTTTCGGCCATTTTCTGGTTGATCACTTTCTTACTATAATTTTTGAAAAAGTATCGATGCAACTTATGCCGGTCTCGAATGATTTTAGATGTCCATAGAAGGCAAAAAAGGAGAGTATAACTTCAAACCGTCATTCCCAACTCATTTCATGTGTCTCTCATCCGTCATCTTCGGAAACAGTCTCGATATTAGTTGTGTTTAGTCATTTAAGGTATCACTTTTACTCATCAATAAATTTATTTATTTATGATTCCCAACTTATTCTCAACTTGAAACTCCTCGGTGGCTTCAGATTTTTTTATTTACACCTTCATGGACTACGCCATTTTCAAGTATCTTCGTCAACCACACCATCTTCAAATAGTGATGAGATACTTGAAGAGGCGTGATTCATGAAGATGTGAATGAAAAAAATTTAAGCCACTGAAGAGTGTCATACTGAGAATGACTTTGGAATCACAAAGAAATTTATTGTTGAGCAAAAGTGCTAACTTAAATAACTAAATGCAATTGATGGTGAGACTTCTTTTGAAGGTGGCGGTTTGTGAGACATGTGGAATGAGTTGGAGCTAACATAGATTTATTATCTGGCTCACCTCAGCTCACTCGGTGCCTCGCCTTGATGCATAAGCTATCTGGTGTCTCACCTTGCCTCAGTACACAACACTCAATACCACTAAAAATACATTCACAATACCACAACATCCACAATATAATACATAAATTTTCTAAAACTAAAATGACTAAACAGATTAATCTAACCTTTAACTAGACAAAAGAAATGGTGAAGGAAGAAGGCATAGGGGGAGAATGTGGCCGACGTGACAGACTAGAGGAGGAGAAGGCGAGGAGGGGACAGAGGCAGAGGGGGCAAAGGGGAACGGAGACGCGAGAAGGCGAACAACGAGGGGAAAATGAGAAAAATAAGAATGCTTTGCAACCCACTAGGGTGTTCATTTTTCAATCAGTTCCAACCACATTCAACCAATTTCTGCTTAGTACGTTTAGTCGCCCGATTGGTGTTTTACGGAACTTTGCGGCCATTATTCGACCACTTTTGTCTTTTCGGACGCTTTTGATCATTTATTTAAATTTAGCTAGAAGTCTTCTTTTTTATCAGAAAATCTCATGTCAGTTTCCAGCCCGTAATTATTTTGGCCGAAAAACTTGCAGTTTTTTTTTTAGTGATTTCTATGACACAAATGCATTGTAAGCATGGATGAAAAAGAAAAAACATTAGAGAAGAAGAGAGAACAAGGAACAAAAAGAGGGAGAGATCACAATGCTCTTGTTTTTATATGAAATCATACCAATTTTTCTGCATAAGTCATCAAATTTTATACCATAAAGACTCTTAGTGAATATATCTACTACTTAATTTTCTACAGTTATCTACACCATATTTATTTTACCAAAAAAATTCTTTACCCTCATATAATGATAATGAATTTGTATTTTTTTGTCCTTGCGTGTCATATTATTGGATTTTCAGCAAATCATACTGTTGATTGATTATCACGATAGAACTTCACATCATTTTTCATAGGCCGATGCAAGTCTTGTAACGCTTTAACGATGAACATTCTTGTGCTGCCATTTTCGTTGCTCGATATTCAACCTCTGTACTCAATAATGACACTTTTGGTTGTCACTTACAGCAGCAAGTTAACACACATGAACAATGATTAAATGCATAATTCATTGTAGCGTGTCTTGTATCATGATCACTGACATAATCAACATCATAAAGCGCTAATCAATTTGCATAAACTTTCTCTTTTATAAAAGATGTCATAATAAATTTTTTCCATTGATATATCTCAATAGTAACCGTGCAATCTCACTGTGATTCCTCTCTGTATTTTGCATAAATTTACTAGTAACTCCAACTACATATGCAATATCATGTCTAATAAAATGAATAATAATTCTCCTTAATTGTGCGTATATGATCATATTTTGGTATCCGACTTGATTATTAGTTTACACAATGTTTTTTTTGGAGAGATATTGATCAATTATTATGCTACCTAATTTGATAGACATGAGCTCATGCTCCGAATGTTGCAGTTTTACTTTATATTTGTCTTCTCATAAAGAGCCTTTAACGTAGCTACATTTATTTGAGTGTTTTGGCTTCTTACACTTAGTGCAACGAATCATTTTCTTTAGAAATTGTAAGTGAAAATTTGGTTTGACACTTCTTATGTTCTTTGGCCTTTTCTATTAGTAGTTGTTATGTTTTCGCTGTCTCTAATAATCTTCCATTACTCTCACTACCAAAAAAGTCTTTGTTTTTAAGCAAATAAGCGCATGTTGGAAACTGAACGCAAATTTGGTGGCCAATTTTTCAATTAACTTCTAGTCAAAAATAATTTTCACAGATAAAAAATTGTATATATATAGTTAAAGGATGGACAAAAAGTAGCCAAAAATGGCCAAAAATGTCTTTGGTTAGGTTTTGAACACTTTCAGCCGTTTTTTGTGGCGCGTTAATGCAAATAAAATATAAATGTTGTAGAAATCGCAAACTGATCGAATTTGTTTCATTTCTATCTAATTTTCAACCACTTTGCGTCCAAATTATTCAAAAAAAAATGTCTAGATGAAAATTGACATAAACTTGAACAGAAACCTGAAATCAAAATCGAGACATAGTTGTTTGCTTCATCCTTTCTATTTTCTCTTTTTTTTCTTCATTCTTTTCATTTTGGTAAGAGGTGGTAGTTCGGAACTTCTTTTATTTCTTTTTCTTATTTTATTGATGGGTAAGGATCTCACCACTAATCTCTTTTTCACCGGGCCACAACCCAATGACTCATGCTCGCTCGAAAATGACGTCGTTTTACTTCATTTTCATTAAACACCGTTTCTTAAATCTGAAGAACACAACAGTTCATATGAAGAACATATCATCTGATGTACATAACAGCTCATCTGATGAATATAACATCTTATCTGATGAACATAGCAGCCTATTTAAAATATGAATTAATATTTTAATAAAAACAACACAAATGACGTTGTTTTCAAGCAATAACACTCATCTGAATGGATGTCCTCAGTGCACCCCAGAATTTACTGCCACAATCCTGGTGACTATCATTTTTCATGTTTTAATTAAAGGCTCATTGTAATATCCGTTAAAAAAAATACTACTAATAATAAAATTTTAAATTAGCTAAACAAAAGCCCAAACCAAAATAAAAAAAAATAAGCCCACACACTAAAACCAATTTTAGTCTCGGTTTTTGACATAATCGGCTTCATCTCCCTGATCGTTCCAAATCAACACCAATCAGCCGCTGAATCAAAGCAGCAACCACAACAGGATTTAGTAATGCAACGCTCTCCCTCCATATGCAAGTTTAATCAAGTCCATGGTCATCCCAAATTCGAGACAGGGCAGCAGTAAGGTGCTGCCATGTTTGGACCATCCAACCTCAATTGTGGGTCAGCCATGTCTCAACAGAAGCTACTACAGTTGCCGAGGCAACAACATCAACAGCTACAGATGAATCTGGCTGGCGTGAATATGAGGATGGTAGGGTCACCCAAGCATCATCAAATATTAGTTGCAGTACCATAAGGGCTGAGATTTAATGCCTGAGGTATGATTCAGCATGTATCAAAAATTCAGTCTACTTTTGTGTGTGGTAAATTGAGTTATTGTTACTGTTTTGGTGTGGTTCTTGATTCCAAATTAATCTGCGTAAAAAAAAAAAAGATCTTTTCAACCATATAAGTTTCAAGTTTTAGTTCAACCGGAATAATGAGATACATGAGTTCAAATGTGAGGGTAAGAAGCTGTCGGCCAGTTTAGACAAATCTGTCTACTGACTTTGAGCGTAGATATCTTACTGTTTTATTATCAGAATTGAGTAATTCTTTCTTTCAACATGTTATAGGTGAAATGTAGTTTCTAGGAATATATTACATGCTTTCTAATTCTACCTGGTTAGGGAGAAATAAATTTCCGAAGTTAGGAGTACGAATCTGCCTGTCAGAAATTGAAAGCTCATACATGCTACTTCAAGAATCTGAAACTTGAGCTTACGATACCCGAATTAAGCGATTCTTGTATCTAAATTATTTAGATCGAAACAAGCTTTCTAGCGATGTAAAAATCGTAAACTATTTGTATCTCGTTATGAAGTTATTAGCTTCCAAAGTTAGGACATTAAATCTGTGTTTTAGGAATTAGTGATAAGATTGTAGGCATTTGTTTGTCGTTCTTATAGAATGTAATATTGTAGGTTATAATAGAGCATTATTAGTGCTCGACTGCGTTAAGGATTGTTGGATTCGCTCGGAAGAGGTGAGTAAATAATTCCTACGTGTTTCTGTTCGTATAAAATTAAAGATGTGATTGATAATGAAGTATATTGGGTATAAAACGTACATAATATATGCCCACGTGGAAGAGTGAAAATGTTATATTGAGCATTCATTCATTCATGTGCATACATGCATCATGGCTGCGACGCTTGTTTCGCGAATTATCGCGCATGTTATATGATTGATTTATGATCCGGATTGGCAGTGACGACTGCCAAACCAAAGAGGGCTTTCGTCGCAGTTCATGCTTGACACGCATACGCATTTGCATTGACATATTGCATTTGATGTGGTATAAAGAAATATATTTGTCAACGAGATGATAAATAACCCCCCTACGTACTCAATAAAAGTACGAACGGTGAGCGAGCCACACGTGATTAATAAGATGTTAAATTAAAATAAAAGATTTCCCCATTCGGCTCGCCAAATACGTAGCGAGTTGTTTACTCATAGAGTGAGTCTTTTGACTCACCCCCAATATTTAAATTTTTCTTTTCAGATCAGTTGTTGTTTAGTGGTGACGGTGTTTGAGTTAGCAACGAACAAGCTCTTCGGTACGGTTCCATCCAGTCTTCAGTCAGTTTCTTTCATGTCAACAGTTATTTAATTTATGTTACTTTGTCATCTCTTTAGTAGTTGCTTCGATGTATTTGGGTAAGATTTTGGGTTTATTTTGAATAGTTTAAATCTATTGAATTTTATTTTATTTAGAGAGTATGTTGAACCTTTGACTTTGACTTTGACTTTTCTTCGTCGAGACTTATTTGACTAAAAAGTCAAAAAGACAAGTCAAACGCCATCGCGATCCTATTTTTTTCGGGTCGTGACACTCATACTTATTTTCAATTGAAAAAAATAATGTGATATAAAATTTTCAACATACTATTTGCTTCTGAGAAAATAATATGACAATTTTTCTTCACGCGCCTCCATGATTGAATTGATCTTTTGCCACTTGATTACTTTGAAATTATGCCCATCAAAACGAAGTTTAAAAGTAACAAATATGGCTCAAAAAATTATAACATGCAAAGCACAGGTGAATATCTTCCATTTATTCGGGAAAAACTACCTGATCATAAATTTCCAAGTCAAAAAAACTCATAACCATACTCGCCTTCTTCTTCATTAGTGGTCAAGCTGTAAAGCCTTGCTCCCTCAATCTTCTAATACATGTCGTTTAAAATAAATTTAAATAGATTAAGGTAAAATTAATACTAACGGTTGAACATATTTAATAAGTAGATGGTTAATATTTTTTTGAAAAAATTCGTGCAAAAAGTAAAATTTGTAAATTATTATTGGTGAAGAAAGAATATTTTATTGATTATGATTATGAAGTAATTAATGTTTGATGTTTTAAGATAATTGTTAATATTAAATACACATTAAAAATTATTAAGTGATAAATAAAAATAAATAAAAAAATTTAATTAATTGAAATGTATAAGAGATAGTGCTCTTGCTCGCACAGCGTAAATTGTTCGCATTATTTCCACATGTACATATATATAGAACATACAAGTCTGTAACCACCGCTAAAAGTTGCCATGAAACATTCTGGCGGCTCCTTATGCTGCCATTCACATTTTCCAGTTTCAGACAACATCATTAACAAGACAGCAAATCAGGAACCCCAAGCGAACCTAACTGCTGGCGCAATACCATTCAAAGATGACCAAAATATTTATATATATATATATTAGTGGAGGAAGTCCTTCATTGGATCATCATGGTGGACTCTCTTCAGTCTGTATGCCTCCATGTCCTCAGCAGTCACCTGCACATCAGTCAAATTAGTTTCAAAATTATAAGTAAAATACAAAGTGACCCCATTTTCCGAGGTTCTAATCATTCTCAGTTATGGCCTGGATTTATAAAATAGTACCCTGAGCAGTGCTAGCATACTTACCTCATCCTCATATTTAACATTATATTTGCGCTTCCTTTCATTTTTTTCTTCTTTCATCTTTTTCTCTTCCTGTCAATATATAATAAAAAGATTATGGTTAATCGTAAGGAACTCTTGTAGAGATTATAGCTTCACATAATTGGCTCAATTCTATCTAGTTCACAGATAGTCAGGAAACAAATGAGAAATGATATATATGACATATACACATTTAGTTTTAATCACTGATGAGAAGAACATTTACCTTCTTAAGAGCTTCAGCAAGACGCTTCTCGTCGAGCACCAGGTCATGAGACACATCGGTTCCCCAACTGGCAAGTCTTTTCTCTTCGGCTTGCACAGGCATATCTGTAACTTCAAGTAAAAAAAAAAGCAACTTCAAGTCACCAATGCGAACTTATATGAAAGTTTTTGAATCATTTCACACATATAATCAAGCAGTGTGATCCTGGTACAAGGAAGAGGAGGAAAATGGAGATAGAAGACTAGTAGTAACCTTGTGCCGCCTCTTTACGTTCCATATTTTCCTTCATGAGATCTGCTGCAGCTTCTGCTGCTTCAATTCCAGCTGCACTAGTACAGTAACTATTTCGAATTGTCTGCTTACAACACTTGTAGCCCCATTGATGATCCTTCCACCAGGAGCCCCATACGCTAGTGTGATTATTAATGTAAACATCCTCCTCATACTTACTTCGTGGAATCACTTCTTCCTAACCACACAAAAAAAGCAACAAACAAATCAAAATCACCTCCCTCCGCGACAATGACACACAAGGCATATGAAAAAGGCAACAGAGGCTGAAGAAATGTTCTTCTAAAACTCCCAAAAAAAAAAAAATTTACCTGTCCCTGAATGATCCTTCCAGTTCGATCATACTCAACTTGTCTCTCACTTTGTCCCAGTAAAAGTTCCTTTGAGATATTTTCCTCTGTAGCTGCATTGCCGTATTTTTCCAAGATAGTTTCTTTTGATTTAGATATCAGTTTCTCCTTGATAATTTTGTAGTTCTTATATAACAATTCAGCTTGGGATGGAGCTGCTTGCATGTGGACATCATGCCCCTTCTCAAATGCTTCCCAAGCATGGATATTCATTTGCTTGAATTCCAGAGCTTGTCCACTATTTCTATATTTATTGTCTCCCTGTAGCCAAAAAAGATAAAAAAGTTAGTACTATCAAATACCAAGGTTTTCCATCTTTGCTAACACTGTTTATAGAACTGAAAATACTATGAAAATCCAACCTCGTAGAACTTCTCATTTGGATCAGCATCAGGTAAAGGATCCTCACGCATTGAACGAGTTTTGGGATCATAGTATGCAGAATTAACATCAAGATTCAGAAGATATTTGGCTGTGTCTTCTCGAATACGCAAATTTCTGAAATAGAGAAGAACAAATCAAAGCCCATTCAGACATGTCATGAAGCCTCCATATTTTGTTACTGACAAGCTCGAGGAAAGCAGCTTATAACTAACAACAGAGTAAACAGGATCATACCTCACAGTTCCAGTGCTCCCACCGCCTGTCGTGCGCACACGCTTTTCGACCTTAGCGAAATCCACCTGCTTGCTCTCATCGACTTTGGCTTCATCAACCTTCAAAGCATCCTCATCGTCTTCATCATCTTCAATTGCCCCACCTTCCCGATGTTGCTTACTGTTTTTCACAGCTAATTTCTTGAGTTGTTGTTCTTTCAAATACTTTTTTCTAGCTTCTTCTCTGGCTTCATATTTCTCAATGACACGAGTGTAAGTTGAAGGGTCAAACCCATTCCACCGATCTCGTTTACCGTCATAGTCAAGCTCAAATGTCTCTATTTTTTCATCAGGAGCTATATATTTGTTTGTCCACTTGGCTCCTATTTTGCGGGGCCGCTCCATGCATGACTTCACATTGTGGGTCATCGCTCCACAGCTGAAGCCCAGAAAAAAAGAGCGCGTCAACATGCATTCGGTATATAAATGCTTCTCAATATGGATTCTCTATGATGATACAGTTAATTACATTGTCCAAAGAACTACCTAATCAGGCATCACATATATGATCATGATGTCTACAAAAAACATGATTAATTAAGGTCCTAAAAACCAAGATTTTATTGAAAAAACCTAAAATGAATCAGCAAGTTAAAGGAGTGATAAAATCTTCCTTATTCAACAAAATAGAGGAGATAAATGTCACTCTTTTCAGCATTATACAAACAGGCAAGTAAACACTCTAACATAGCAAAAGTCACTTACTTTTCACAAGCTCCTTTTCTGTACTTATCAGCCTGATATATCTTTGCGCCTCTGTCATACCACGACTTGGTATAGTTCGGATCTGATTTCCACTTCCTTTGATGTTTCAAACTCTACAAATGGAGAACCAAAAACAACAAAACAGGTTTCAAATCTCAGTTGTATAATACAATTGCCTGATACAAAAGTAACAACAATATTAAACAAAACCACTGTTTATTTATAGCAAAAAAGAACTTACAGGTTTATCAGCATTGAGATACCAGGGAGCAGAAGACATGTACTGAGGAATATGAGGATTGATTTCTTTTCCATCCTCATCAACTTCAGCCGGCGCAAGGCCAGCCTTACGCGCCTCCTCAAGCTCCAACTGCTTCCTGTGATCCTCCCTTGACTTGAATGCAACTGCGAAACAAATAACTTTTTCAGTATTATTGAACAAAATTCCGATTCTTCTTCATCTGAAAATTCACATCCCCAACGTTCTTATAGCTTAGAGTTATAGTGTTTTACACTCAGAACACTCACTCCTGCAAACAAGATCAAATATGGATACAACTAATTTTCATGGTATCAAGGATTTTGACCGCACTCTTAAAATATGTCGGTGATGGTTAAATAGATGAGTACGAGATTTCACTAATCGAGTTAACAAAGGTTCTCGCAAGTGAGGAGGAATGTTGAACATAGTGATATTATCAAGGATCGCCCAAGTTTAGCTCAAATATGTGCCTCATATATAGTTGTGCCACCCACTCATTGTGTCAATTGATATTGAGTGTGGATACAACTAATCTTCAAAATACTTATAGAAACGTTTGAAATAGCAAGCATCAATCAGCACTGTGTGACGAGAACAAAACAGCTATTCAACATAGCGTAGCTATCACGGCGAAGGGAGATTACAACGGCTTCAGATACGAATAGAAACAGCGCGATTTCTAATCCGTACGATTTTGGCGGGAGGAAAAGCTAAAAGAGGGAGAGGAAATGCGAGAAGTTGCGGAGTGGAGAAACGCGAGCTCGAGCGCACCTGATGCTGTCGCCATGGCTGGCAGGATAGACGGAGCTGAGACGATCAGAAACAGAGCCTTGTTCGCCCGGTGTAACGAACTCAGCCTTCTTCTACCTGCTCTGCTCTACTCTCCGAAAACTGCAGAAATTACCAGAAGGTTGAAGAAGATCCGCTACGAAATAAAATGGTTAGTTGAGACCGTTTTTAAATTATTTGATCCCGATTGTCTAAACCCGTAAATTGAACCGAAATACTCTCTATCGAACCAAGCTATGTGAAGGCCAACAAATTTCTATAGAAAAAAACTTCAACAACATCAAAAAGCTCAAATCTAAAGATTCTCAAGCGTATCTTCAATATGAGAGTAAAGTTAATAAAAACTCAAGCATATTAAATATTCTTAAGCATTTGAGAAGACATTTGCATTCATGCAATAATTGATCATTAATCATAAACAAACTGTAATTGCAAAGGTGGTAAGATTTACTTGTTTGATATTTAGGAAAATATGTGATGTTAAGACTCTTCGTGAACTAGTGGAGTAAAGAATTTATATGGGCTGTGGCGGAATTAGGAATTTTAATTTGGAGGTACGGAATTTTTTTTTTAAGAAACTGAATGAGGTATAAAAATAAAAAATATAATATTTTTAAGTTTAATTGAGTGTATAATTTTTTTAAGCTGACTAGGGGTACAAAATTAAGAGATATCATATTTTTAAATTTAATTGGGGGTACAAAAATTAAAAATATATTATTTGTACACTAAAATATGAACGTTTGGTCGAAATTTGAATGAACAGCTTTCCCCGCTGTTCACCCAGTAATACCGCCCCTGACAGCATAATGAAGCAAATTTGGAATCAAGAGGGAGTGAGCATAGTCAAGTGACACTAGTGGAGTGAAATGTATGCACGATTAGTTTGCTGAATCATTTTAAAAATTAAGCTCACATATAATGTCCACACAATATTAACAAGTATTTAAAGTTTATTTGGTTCGAATCTTGTTAAAAAGTACTTACGATTGATTTTAATGAAAAAGAGCATAGGAAGCCGATATGTAAACGAAGAGATTGAGAATAAAATTAAAAAAAAAAAGAAAATTGTTGTTATATTTATTTTAATTGTTCATTATTAATCTATTATATATATTTCATATGAATTTTCTCAGAATTGAGCAATTTTCAGAGCTAAAATTTACAAATTCATAGTGGTAATAACGGAGCCAAATATATTTATAAAATAAGAAAAATCATATAAAAATCTATAACATTTTTGTTACACTAAACTGTATATCTCACTAAACACACCTATGAACGCAACAACTTGATAACAGGCGCAGACGACCGCATCTTGAAGAAGCCACACCAAATCTGAGCTAATCTAATTTCTCTGAGGCGAAAAAACTCTCCCTTCCTCTAGAAAACCAAAATCCAAATTAGAGGTGGAGGAGGAGGGTTGGGGCAGACCCTCCTCCTTGCACATTCACTGCCCCGTCAGTCACCTCCGCCACCCACCCGCCAGTCATCTCCGCCACCCACCCGCCAGCCATCTCCGCCATACATAGGCACCGCGCTCGTTGGTGGACTCCTTCGCCGAGCGGCCCATGTTGAGAAAGTCTTTGTCGGTCAGTGAACCCAGTCTTGGAGGCCTGAATCTCCGGCCAAGGCGTCTTCACCAGCACCGCGCTCAAGTTCCTCTTCCCGTGCGGCAAGTCAGGTATTGATCCTTCAGCGAGCGCAGCCCCACCTATTAGCCGCAGCCCGAGTGAAAGAAGCCCGCAGCTCCTCGCCCACCCCGAGTCCGCCCGTCGCCTCAGGGCTTAGCTACCCGAAGCCTCGTCCCAGGTCGGTGTTCGTCCCCATGAGGCGGTGCCGCCGAAGACAATTGTTCCGGTCGTGGTAGAGAGCGGTGGTCCGATGCCCTCGCCTAGGCCTGGTTTCATAGCGGTTGGAGGAATCCCCGGGTGTCGCGCCTTGATGTCGCAGCGCAGCCCGAAAGAGCCTGGCCGCCTCCTCGAGCTCCCGACGCAGCGAGCCTGCGCGCCCGGCCGTTACTGAAAAAAGCCTTGCCGGATCCCCCACTCCATAAGGGCGCGACTATTCATCAACCACATCATCTCTGTTGGACCTTCCTGTCGTCCGGTCGGAGGACCGCAAGTCGTGGAGGCAGGGCGATGTTCGATCCCTTGGCGGATGGTCCCTCCAGCTATCCACCCGTCATCTACGCCTCAAGCAGCGGAGCAGATCCTGGTGCTTGATTAGAGGGCGCCTCCATACGAGCCGTTTCTGTCGGAACAATGCTGTGCAGGACGATGTCGCAGAGGGTGGCTATGGCTGCTGGGTGTAGCGGGGCAGTTTCAGGGTGGTTGTCATTGGCGTTAGGCGGGTAGATTCCTCTCATGAAGCTGCAGCAATACCTCTCCGTCAGCAGCGTCGCAGCCATCGCCTGCACATTAGTTTGCCGGAGTTATGTGGGTATGCCGAAATGCTGCCTTTCCGGTTGCTTTCAGCCCCTCGGTCTCCGCGCACAATGCAGCTTTGGCTGACTTAGAAGTACCTCGGGGGCAAGGTTCCTGGTTTTCCGCTCTCTCACATGACCTAGCAGCAGCTCGTACCTCAGGCCCCTCGCGCATGTACGCCTCGATCACGCTCCATGCCTGCTCGTCATGTCGCGTCTGCGCATCGCCTAGTGCTGGCTGCCTCGACATCTGGTCCCAAGCAAGAGCTTGGTGTGCACGCCTCAAGCTCCTCACGTCCTTGTTGCCTGTGAGAGCTCCACCCCAGTTCCTCAGTACTTCGTTCAAAGTCATTTGACACTTAGCCTCATTGAGGCACATTAACCCTTGTACTTGTAGACTCATAGAATCATTAATCAAGAATATAGGCAATTACGCCAAATTAGATCTTATAGATCTAAATCATCAATAAAGCTATATTATATATATAAAAAAAATACTAAAAAGCTTTTGATCATGGGCGAAGGATTATGGTGCACTACCAAGCTGAATGGAGTTAAAAATAAATTGCATTATATAGACATTGAATATAAAGTTTTTTACCATACAATAGGAAACCTCGGTACACCAGACGAGTGACACTACACTAATGAAGAGGGCTTTTTTTTGTCACAAAGCCGCGCCTCTACGGCTGGATGCATTCGTCTCATACAGCATGGAGAAGAGGAGATTTCAACCAAAGGGCTAATGTAGCTGCAGAAATTAATGCAGCAGATCTTTCATTGGATCATCATGATGTACCCTCTTCATTCTGTATGCTTCCATATCTTCAGCAGTAACTTCATCATTCCACTTCACATTGCACTTGCGCTTTCTCTCATCTCTTTCTTCCTTCTTTCGTTTATCCTCCTGTGTTTCAACATCATAACAAGGTTGTTAGGCACAGGCCTTTCCAACACACGCAGACTAAGAAGACAAATGTAATAAGGATAGCCCTAATCTTTTACTCATATTTTCAGATATAGATACAACAGATTTCAGGTTTTTCATCTGCTTCACTCAGGATGCCTTCCCATGCACAGCACGGCCATAAATCAATGTTCAGCTCTGGATACTAACACAAACAATCCCAATCATGGAGCACAATATCATCAAATGCTGGTTCTACAATACCTTCAAAACTTCTACTCAGTTCTCATCAAGAAGTACTCTACTATCTAGCATTTCCAAACAGTATTCTACAGTGTATCTACGTGACTGGCAAAGACGGATACCTTTTTCAACGATTCAGCAAGCAATTTTGGGTCCAGAACTAAATCATCAGGAATGTCAGTTCCCCAGGTAGCAGGCCGTTTTTCTTCAACTGGTGATTATAAATCTGCTTGCACAAAGTCACACATATACATTTTGAGCTCAAATAAAATCTCAAATGGAAAGATTACTTATACACTTGAAATAGGTTGATAACAAAAGGGATATAAGCTAGAACCACTAACCATCAGCTGCCTCTTTACGAGCAATGTTGGCCTTCATGAGTTCAGTTGCTGCTTCAGCTGCCTCGATCCCAGCAGTGCCAGTGCAGTAGCTGTTTCTAATAGTCTGCTTGCAGCACTTGTAGCCCCATTGGTGATCCTTCCACCAGGAGCCCCAAACAGTGGTATGGTTGTTGCTGTGAAGATCTTCTTCATACTTGCTGCGGGGAATCGCTGTTTCCTAGCCCTTGATAACCCTGCCAGCACGGTCATATTCAACTTGTCTTTCACTCTGTCCAAGCAGAAGTTCCCTTGGAATATCTTCTTCAGTAGCAGTGTTGCCATACTTCTCCAAAATGGTGTCTTTTGTTTTCGATTTCACTTTCTCCTGGATAACTTGGAAATTCTTATACAGAAGTTCAGCTTGAGATGGGGCTGCTTGCATGTGAATGTTGCCCCTTATCAAAGGCTTCCCATGCATGAATGTTCATTTGTTAAAATTCCATAGCTTGGCCACTGTTTCTGTATTGATTATCACCCTGGAAGATAGAAAGATAGAAATTTATAAAAGCATGCATATAACAAATAGGAGATAAAAGTATGGAGAGCTTGATTGGCAGGATGTACAAAGACAATAGTACTTACCAAGTAAAACTTCTCATTAGGATCAGCATCCGGAAGAGGGTCCTCACGCATGGATCGCATCTTGGGATCATAATGAGCAGAGTTGACATCAAGATTCAATAAATATTTGGCGGTATCCTCTCGTATACGTAGATTTCTGAAGATATGAAAAATAAATATGAGAAGGTAATTAAAAAAATACAATCAGATATGCTATACGAGGGCAGTCTTTAAAGGTACCAATAAAAACAACTTAAAAGGCGGATGCCATTTAATAATTGAAGAGCCACATAAAAAGCTCACCTCACAGTTCCTGTACTTCCACCTACGGTTGTACGCACACGTTTTTCAACCTTGGCAAAATCCATTTGCTTGCTTTCATCGACCTTGGCTTCATTCACTCTCAAATCATCTTCATCTTCTTCACTACAATCTCCTTTACCAGCATCCCCATCTTCACCCTGATTATTATTCTTGTCTTCCAACTTTTTGAGATGTTCCTCCTTCAAATGCTTCCTTCTTGCTTCATATCTTTCAAATACACGAGCATATGTTGCAGGTTCATAACCATTCCATCTATCACGTTTACCATCATAATCCAACTCAAAGGTTCCTATTTTTTCATCAGGTGCAATATGCTTGTTTGTCCACTTTGCTCAACTTTTCGAGGCCTTTCCATGCATGACTTTGAGTCGTTGCTCCACAGCTGTACCGATAGAGAAGGTTTAAAATATCACATCAATGAGCAAAAAGATGTGATCAAAATAAAAATTCCTGTAAAAGTTTCTTATTTGGTAAAGTCAGACTCCGAGAAACCACAATAAAGTAAACCAAGTTCTTGGTAATTATGCTTCGACTTTAAGTCAAGTTTCTTGATCACCCAGCGTCTTTCATTACTGATAGCTAACCATATTATGCAGTTGTAAAGAGCATTAAAATGTTCAGCATTTTTTAACAATCATAAGGATTAAAATGAAGCAGAAGGCACAAACATGGCAACTCCATGGTATCGACCAAAATTTATGAAGATATAGTACATACTTCTGGCAAGCCCCCTTCCTGTACTTATCGGCCTGAAATATTTTAACACCTCTATCATACCACGACTTAGTATAGTTCGGATCTGATTTCCATTTTCTTTGATGTCTCAAACTCTGAAACTGCCAAAAGAGCCAGCATTACAACAAGCCAAAGACTTAACAGAACACACACCTCCTAACAAATCTAAAACAAAACATATCAATCAGCATATAAAACATACCGGTTTATCAGCATTAAGATACCATGGAGCCGAAGACATATACTGAGGAATATGGGGATTGATTTCTTTCCCATCTTCATCCACCTCAGCCGGTGCCAACCCAGCTTTCCTTGCCTCCTCTAATTCCAACTGCTTCCTATGATCCTCCCTAGACTTAAACGAAGCTGAAATTGCACCAAAACACATAATTAATCACAAACCAAAACTGGAGTGCAATCGATGAACCAACAATGCTCGCAATTCCAACCTAATTCAACTCAAACACAGCACGAATCGATAGAAACAGAATTAAGCAGGCATGAAAACTAATCATAAGCAAGGAAAAAAATCCAACCTGAAGCAGTCGCCATGGCGACGAATCAACAGCCAATCGGCGGCGATGCGTTCTGGGTAGAAAAATCGAGCCCCGAATTGGATGAAAATTGCTGAGATGTGTACGACAGCGCACAGAGGATGGAGGAAGGGCCTGAGAAACGGTGCTGTTTTGCTTTAGAAGACCCAATGGGCTTTTCCCATTCGCCTCAATTCATGTCATAGATTGTGTCAGTCTGTCCTAGGTCAGGTATATTCAACCTCTCTCAAAAAATTGTATGCCCAAATCATAGCATATGAGAAGCGCTTGAAGATGCTACAAGAGCAAAATATAAGGGAGAGCATTGTTAAAAATCGATTTACCGAACTGATATAGCTTAACCGAATTAATTCGGTTCGATTAATTCGGTGAATCGGTTAATTCGATCAAAAACTGAAAAATTTTAATTAATTTGGTTCAATGGAAGAAATTTTTTTAAAATCGATTAATTCGGTTAACCAGAAAATAAAATTATTAAATACAAAATATTTCCAAACTCATTTAATATACAAACTGAATTTGAACAATATTTCCGAACTCGTTTAATATATGAGCCGAATTTAAGCTAAGCAGTACCCGGCTCAAATAAATTCATGAACATACCTCATGAATACTTAAACTATACTCGTTTATAAATAAATATTTAATCTTATGGTGACTCAGAGTAGGCAATGTGGGACGGAGCCGCTTGATATCCTGAGATGAACCGTGTTTAGTCTTTTCGGAAACGGTTTCCATTCAACGCCGGAAGACTCGTCTTGGCTTGCTGGAGTCAGGCATGGCTCAGGAGATGCTGCTTCTCCTAGTATATTCACCATGGCACTACCAACAATCACACCATCCGCTCCCCATCCTACGACCTGCTTTACATACTCAGGCTTCGAGATACCAAAGCAACTGCCACTGGCTTAGTCGTTGCCTTTTTTATTTCTTTTTAGAAGGCTTTGGACTTTTCCACTAAAGATCAGGACTTTACATATTTGAACTTTTCCCCACTCGCTTGATCAGGACTTTTAGAAGCCAACTGCCACTCGCTGGATCAGGACTTTTCCCCATCCTACCCGGCTCAGGACTTTTCCACTGGCTTTGGACTTTACATGCTTTGGACTTTTAGTGGTTAAAAGATCAGGATCACCACCAGTGATGTAAGGGATAAACACTACTTTCCCCTGCTCTTTCAATCTCGTGAAAGTCTGGGACAGCCCAAAAGTTTTAGGGGAAGTGGAAAGCGCCGCCATTGGTGTGATTCCTCTAACTGAAACACTTACTTCCGCAACCAGCAGGGCCGCCAACCACATATGTGGCAGCCTGAGTTCCGGATGAGGCAAACAGCATGGTGCAAAGCACCATGCCAGCAGGTAAACACTGGCCCTCTGACCTGGACTGCCACTTCCCTGAGCCATAACCATACTTAAGGAGGATGATTGAGAAGAGTAATTTGGCCCACACGTTAGTTCTGTGATTTTTGGTTGCAGATACCCAATGTTGTTGTTGTTTTCGTCGTCGTCACTGCAACACATAGCTTCTTGCTATATGTGGTTTCGCTCACTGCTGCTACTGGTTCTATGCTTGTGGTGTGAAGTGCCTCATGCCCAGCTTTCCATTTCCCAGATCCCGATTGTTTTTAACAATCAGTCATGTAGAGTTTAGTCATCAGCCTGTCACAACACTTTGCCAGGAGGAGAAGCAAATGCGATTTGGAAGCTGCAAAATGTTAGACTTCTCCAGTTCGGGATACAGGATTACTTCTTTCCTTTATTCCATATCGCTTAACTTTAGTTTTCTTCAAAGTATCTAAACTTATATATTTAGGTTACTTGTACTTCAAGAATCATATGCCTAAGGTAGAAATGTCCTAAGCTTGATGGTACACTTACGTGAGGCCTCAAGCAAGGGACTTAGTGTCTGATTTCTACCATGAATGAGGCTTTTGGCTGTGAGGCTTTGTAAGTAGCTTCTATAGGCTGAAGGCCTCTCGAAAACGGAGGCTTGGTGGCTTGTTGTTCATTTAATTCTGTTTATTTCGGTTAATTATCTAATTAATCGATAACCGAATTAAACGAATTATCGGTTAACCATATAATTCGGTTATCGGTCATCATTTTTAAAATTCGATTAATTCGATCGGTTAACCAAATTGGTTATTCGGTTCGGTTTTAACTGAATAGTCTCCCCTAGCAAAATGCAAGAGGGCATTTTCAATTGTCTACTAATGTAGCTGCAAGTCGTATAGGAGGCTTGCATGACCGTAATGCAAATCGTGTGCGTGGGCGAGGTGGATGTAGCACCGAAGGCATTGAAACGGGCCTTCTGATGTCAAATTTGGAGGAAAAGATGATGATCCTTATTGATATATCTGCGATAAACTAAGACATACCATCATCTGTTATAGATTTGAGTAAGATTACTAGCAAGAAAATAGGTCATGTGGCTCACCATTGACATCATATGGAGTCAACGCAAATTGGTATGTCGACATTGGAGCTACAAACCACATCATTAGCAAGTTAGACAAGTTTATAGTTCGTGACAAGTACGATGGACACGATCAAGTATGTGCGGTCAGTGGAGCACGTATCAGAATTAGTAATGTTGGTCATACAATTTTACATACCCCTTTCTGCAATAATCTTCAGTTGAAACATATCTCACATGTTCCCAGTGCTCAAAAACCCTTGTGTGATCTTGGTTTCAAGGCATCAAAATTAGATACATCATTGTTTATTTATCACAAGGGTAATGTAACTGTGTTTATGCTCATCTATACAGATGACATAATAGTTATAAGGTCATCCATGGATGTTGCGTCAGTCTTACTTAGAGATTTAAGAGAAGACTTTACTCTCAAATACTTAGGACATCTATATTATTTTACGAGGATAGAAGTCAAACCAATTCAGGGAGGCATACTGCTATCACAAGAAAAATATACTCTGAACATTTCAGCAAAAGTTGGTATGATAAAATGAAAATCTTTATCTACTCCTTTATCTGCTACTGAGAAATTATCTAGAAGATGATGTACTATTATCATCAGAAGATATCACTAAATATAGGAGTATTGTGGGTGCTTTGCAATATTTGACTCTTACTCGACCTGATATAGCCTACTCAGTAAACAAGGTATGTCATTTTTTATATGCACCTGCTACAGTTTATTGGATTGTTGTGAAATGGACAATAAGATATCAAAGGAACAATTGATATCAGATTGATGATAATTAGTCTTCTTCTAATATAATAAATATTTTCTCTGATGCTGACTAAACATGTAATATAAATGATAAAAGATCCATGTGGTTTTGTTATGCTCTTTTGATCAAATTTTATTTCTTGGAGTGTTGGGAAACAAACTACTATATCAATATCTAGTATTGGAGGTGAATATAAATCATTGACCAATGTTATTGTTGAAGCTATTTAGGAAGAGGCATTATTGATTGAGTTTGGATCACACTGCAACAATCTTCGTGCTTGTGGTGTGATAATCTCGGAGTTATATATTGAGATAGATTTTCATTTTGTCAGAGAGGGAGAGAATGACAAGAAAGCAATTGCACATTTGGCTCATTACATCAAAAGACCAATTAGTAGTTGGATTTACCAAGGCTTTATCAGTTCGGGCATTTGAGGAGTTCGAAGACAATCTTAACCTACAACAAAGTCAGATTAAGATTGAGGGAGGCTGCTAGAAAGTTCTCCTTCATGTTCTCCTTCATGATATGTCCGTTTTCTACATTCCCGACGATCGTCACTACTACATTCATGACGGCCTTTAGTCTAACGTTACTTGTATCCTTATAAATAAGTAAAATTCATGTACTCTTGAATGACATTAAAATACATATAGTATTACAAAGTTTTTCGGCTTAGTCACCAGATTGGCATCAAAATGTATGATTTGGGATCAAAACCAAATTGAAATACATATAGTATTACAAAGTGTTTCGGCTTAGTCACTAGATTGGCATCGAAGTGTCTGATTTGGATCAAAACCAAATTGATAAGTTATGTGGTCACTGGTCACAAAGAGTGTATAAATATGAAAAGAATGGATCCCGAATTGGATCTAATTTCACAACAGAAATATTATAAATACATGCGTGGAGTTTCTAAGATTTTCAACTCTTTCTATGTCAATTCAATAGATGAGTGTCGGTCTCGAAGATAATGGATTCACTCTTTGATTGATTCTTGGGTGGATTGTAAAAAAAAATAATATTTCAAATCAATGATAAATCGTCACGTGTCAGTTTAATTTTTCAACGTAACACATGATGAATTCTTATTGATAGTGTCCATAGTCACATGATGGACACATTCCACCCAAAAATTTCTCAAATATGTAGTATTGTTCAGACCTGATTCAACGGATATGCACCATTATAAGTCCAATGCATCATGTACTCAATTAAATAGATTGGCCCACTTTATTTATATAACTCATTTGTCTGTATCCGTAAACCAAATTTATTCTAAACCGAATTCTGAAAATCACACAATTTAATCTAAACCAAAATGTTCACAAAAAGGTAAACAGACACCAAGCTAAAAAAACAAACATAACTAGTTAGTTCTACAATTGTATTTATGTGGGTCACATTATTGATATCATCAAAAGCTCCTCCAAATACTCAGTCCCCAAATCTTCTAGGACCATCACACTCTCCTCCTCCTTTGGCGCCATAGATTTACCCGAAGACATGGATCTCCGCTTCGTCATATGCTTCTCCTTCAATGCCAATACGGGCGAGCAGCCGTCAGCCTCGCCACCTCCGATCATCCCCTCAAGCGAACGCCTAACGATTTCTTCAGGAAAGTTGAGCACGGCGGCCGAGCCCCGTGCTGCAAGCGGGGCTTGATCATACGCCAAGGCAGCCGTCTCGGCCGAGTCAAACGTCCCGAGCCACACACGCACCCCATTCCTCGTCGAGTCTCGTATCTCGGCTGCGAACTTACCCCAAGGCCGCTTCCTCACTCCCCTGTATGACTTCTCGTTCTCCTGCTTCCGTTTGGACGCGGGGTTAGCATTATCCGCCACGCCCTCGTCCTTGGGGCTGCTCTGCTCGGACGCCGATGTTGTCTCCCTCTCGTCCGGAATCCAGCTGGCGGGCTCATTCGAAATACAAGATGGGGACGAGGAGGAAGCAGACGAGTCCAAATCCAGCAAGATGCTGAGCAGTTGCATTTCATCTGAATCAAGAAAGGTGAAAGGGACAGGAGGATTGGTATAACAATCTGAAGGGCTTCCCCAACACCCAAATCCAGAGGGAGATGAAGCAACTTGATAAGGGTTTTCTGGTGAGAGGTTGTAAGAAGAACCCATGTTTGGAAAAAAGTGCGATGAGCCACAAAATAGAGGATTTGGATTTGCTGAGTGTGTGTGTGCGTGGCTTTGATGGGTATAAATAGACACACATTAATAAAAGCAAAGTTGATCTGACATTATTATAAACTAATATAAGATGATGAATATATAAATTAATATTTTCTCCATCACCTTTTATTTTTATTTGTCATTTTTTTTATATAGATTGGAGTTTGATTTGTCATTTTTGTACGTCAAATTTTGTAATAAATATTATGATGATGTATCTCAATTTGTTCGTATTGAATTCTACTTCGATAATAAATTTTTATTATTATTTTATAATAGCTATATTTTAAGTTATTTACCTTCAAAAATTAATGCACGGTATTTTAAATGAATGTAAAAGAGGACTGAGAGAGCATTAAAGAAGATTTTTAAGTTAAGATTTGATTTGATACAAGACAATGGCCGGTGAGGGCTATTGTATGGATGTAAGTGTTTTAATTTTATTGATAATTAGTTTAAGTAAAACTAAAATTATTATGCAAATTCTTTTTTTGTAAATGAAACAATTGAATTATAAATTATTTAGTGCACTTTTGGTAACTAGGTAAATTATACGGATATTATTAGTAACATCAAAATTCTATTTATCTTTGCGGATTACAGATTCTGGTGTTTAAAGTTAATTTTAAATTCTTAGCTCACATTTGGTAGTTGAGATTAAAAATAAAATAGGATAATTGAAAATAGTGTAATGTGTTTGGTTCTAAATATGATAAGTATTAATGATTTTAATAGACAGAGTTTAATTTTAAAAAGTAAAATTATTTATCGCTCTAAAATAAATGAGATTATTTATCCAGTTAATGTTAATATTTGGACGGCTACAAACGTACTCTAAGATTATTAATATTTAACCTATTTTCAACTAAAACGTGTTATGTTGTTATTAATTATCCTATTTCATGTAATCTCCATTACTAAATGTGGGCACATGATACAGTATAAGAAACGCTATGATAATAAGAAAAAAAAAGAATATTCATGACAGCCTCTCTATCAAAAATTCAAAATTTCTTATAATTAGTGATAATAAGCTATATAAATCAAAAATAGAAAAAAAAGATCCAAGTGGGTCAACTCTGAAAGCAATGAATTGGCGGGCTGGCTGGCTTGCTGGCTACCGGAGGCGCCGGTTGGTGCCATGTCAGCTTATTTGATGACATCATCATGGCCACTTTACATTTTCCCTTTCTGGCAGTTGGTAGTTATATGAAGCATTTTTATCTTGTAATTTTAACCACTCCACTCAAATATATATTAAACATCTGACAAAATTAGTACACTGAGATACGACATCTGTCAAAGACAGCAATTTTATGTAAATATTAAATACAGGGTTGTTCAAATGTTTATTTTTCTAGTATTTTCAGAGTTGTATAATAATTTTATTGTCATAAATTCAATCTCTTTGGTACTGTTTTGTAATTTAATATATTGGAAGTGCATGTGAGCTGACATCTAATGAATATGTGTGTCACTATCATGTACCACTAACAAAAAAAAATCCTTTTGAATTATTATTTACCCTCTTGGATTTCCAAGATAGTATAGAAAAAAAATGTGATAGAATTAGTGAAAAAATGATATATTTTTTCATAAAAAAGTGGAAGAAAAAATTATATTTATAGCTTGGTTTACCTTTTCCATAGTAAATCTATTCATTTTTATAAAAGCAATTTCCACCCAAACCAAGACTTTAATCCCGTCATAATCGTAGTTGAGTGCTTCAAATATTCAAAATTATACAAAACCACCAGTTTCTAATTAGTCTAAATTTATTAGGGGAAAATGAAAATACCCTCTCAAGGTACGTAAGTTATATAGCTATTAAAATGCCACTATTAAATGATTTTTAGGAGTTTTATAGTATGTTTAATTTAGAGAAAATATGGAGGAAAGGAAAGTGAATTTCCCATGAAATCCATTCAATTTTTCTTTATTTGGTTAGAAATGAAAATTTCATGAAAAATACTCAAACACTCTTTGAACCTTTTTTTTTATTTTTTCATCTCATTTTAATCTAGTTTTTCCTCCCCTAACTTTTCCTAAACTAAACAAGGAATTCCTTCCAAATTTTTTCTCAAATTTTATTTCCCTCAAATTTTTTTCAAACCAAACAAAGCTTTAGGCTGGTTTGGTTTAAGAAAAATTTGGTGGAAAGGAAAATTTGAGAGAAAATAGAAAAGAAATGAAATTATTGGAGGATTTCATCTAATTTTTCCTTGTTTGGTTTCATTAGGAAAATGTCAAGGAAAATTGTTTGGAATCCATTTCATTTTCTATGATCATGGAAAGTTTTATGAAAAAATATGTCAAAAATATCAACATTTCATCACTTCATACATTGAATTTGTTTAAAAAATGATTAATTGTTTGAGATACACTGAATTTGATTGGATTGATTTGTTAGAGATAAGATTTACATTTTCCATCAAAATTTTCACCTAATTTTATTTCCCTCCTATTTTCCATCTAAACCAAACAATGAATTTTACTAATTTTCAATCAAATTTTCCTTTCCTCTAATTTTTCCTAAACCAAACACAGCCTTAGAGTTTATGATTTTAAGTCTTTAGTAGTTTAGGATTTTGGGGTCTCAGGATTTTCATGTTGTGTTTTGTTTAGGAAAAATTTGAGGGAAAGGAAAATTTGAGAGAAAATTAGATGGAATCCCTTATTTGGTTTAGAAAAAATTGAATGTGGAAAATTAAATGGAAAGTTAAATGGAAAATTTGAAGAAAAATTTGTTTAATTTAAAGAATATTTTACTACTTTCCACAAAATTTTCCACTCCAAACCAAACAAGAGAAAAATAAAATGAATTTTAGGAGGAATTTATTTTCCCTCATATATTCCTTTCCATCTAACTTTCCTCAAACCAAACGCAATCTTAGTGTCTTGATGATTTTACGATTTAGAGTATGTAGGGTTTATCAAACGATACCGTTTCAGGATTTTTTTGAAACAGGCTAAAATATTAAAAATCAAAAACACTGAAATCTTAGAAACTTAAGAATTCTAAAATAAAAAAAAAATCATAAAACTAAGAAACTCTAAAAACCATCATAACGATATCGTTTAACTATTCGGGTTTTAAGGAGTATATCCATAAATCGCAATTAATTATTGTGTAAATTCTTAATAGCATCGGCAGAGTGTGTTTGGTAAAACATGTGCATTTTTGACATCTTCCACAAATGGAAACTTACCAAGTCAAACTGCGAAACATACGGAGTGGTGTTCAAGTAGTTGAGCTTGAGAATAATGAACAGGAATGGCGGCGTATCATAGGAGCAGCCATAAAAGTGCTGGTTCAAACTGTGATAGTCAACCTTGGAGGATTACACTGTACACTCAGTCAGACTCACTCCCATTTAGCTCCAGCAGCTTCTTGACTCCATCAATTTTTGTTGTTGCTCTCTGTGCATTTCAAACTTTTCACCACCACATAATTAGGGTTGCGGCCATCTAACAAGTACGGAATCGGCCACCACAGTGATGGTGGACGAATGATTAGGTGATGGTCTGTTATTTTCGAAATTTCGACTTCAAAGTCCTATAAGTGATTGATTGTTTGAGTTTTTTTTTTAAGTTGGCAAGCGCTCAAGATTCTGTTGGTTCAGACAAAATTAGGGGGAAATGGAAATAAGAAAAAAAAATAACGAGTTTGGTTTATATGGAAAACGATAAATGGAAAGTTGGATAGAAAATTGTAAACAAAATTCGTTTAATTAATGAGTGAATTAATACATTTTTTTTTTATTTTCATACATAACAAAATAGGAAAAAGAAACATTTTTCTTTCTCTTCAACATTTTTCTGAACCAAACATGACCTAAATGTCAGCTATATATTTTGATTTTTGGTTATGCAAAATAAATGTTCCTGCCCCACGTCTACAGATCAGAAAATAACAAATCACAAATCATTAACTTTTGTCAATCTCAGCCTGCAAGGGCTGGTGGAGGTTGATTGCCGTTAGTATTGGGGAATCAATGATCGATTCGAAGCTTCTCGGATAGGATTCTGATGTATAATCTAGCTAATAGTTTGATGCAGTATCCTCTATGAAGGTGGTGCAACAGATGAATGATTAATCACATAAGATTTCACTCAGGGCCGGCTCAAGTTATATTGGGATCCTGAGCAGTATAAACTTTGAGAGTTTTGTTTAAAGAGAAATCTAGATGCCTTAAATAAGTATTCAAAACCCAAAATCATTGTTCCAAGTGCTCACTAATACAACAATTCAAGTTCACATCGTAACCCTCTGTCTTAAACACATAGCACTCTCAATAATCAGAATTAGACTTATTCTCTTCAAGTACTACTCTCCAATCCTCATCTTCTTGTACAAGAATTTAACACCATGAAACAACTGATTTCTAGTCTGTTGAGAATTCCGGCTAAATAACAAGAGAGAAAATAGTAAAGAGCACACAAGATTTAACGAGGTTCGGCAGTGTGCCTACGTCCTCGAGAGCAAAAGAGCGGCTGTGTATTATTGAGAGTGTCGTACCCTCTTAGGTTACAGTTACATGGTATTTATAATAGAAACCCTATTCCTATACCATACCGCGGGCCTTTGGCCCCGCAACCCCAAGCCCACTTAATCCTGGCCCACAACTATTAACCTTGTTGTCACCATCCACTGAGATTCAGCCCTATGTCACTTCCTGCTCCACTTTAACATAAGTCATTTATCAGTATATGAGCTATACCCAACAAATCTCCACCTAAGCGAATATCCTACTCCTTAGGAGATATAATCTGGGGTATCTCACACCTCAAAGTGGCTTGGGGTTCCTGCTCTTCTAGTTGCTACAAACATTCAACAAGTCCACACAATCCTTGGACTTATTTGTAGTATCCTGCTCCTTTCCCTCAGGAAGCCGAGCTAGCTCCCATGCATCGTTTTTCTTCAAAGACTCTATCTCTTCTACCAATGCAGCCATCCATTTATCTTTCTCCTAGCTAGTGATAGCTCCCTGAAAGACACCCGGATCTTCACTACTAATGTGAAGTGCATAAGAGACCATGTCTTCAAAACCGAATATGTCTGGAGGCTTCACATTAGTGTGTCTTCCTCTGTCCCTGACCAGATTGTAGCTCTGCAAATCATCTTTACTTGAGGTATCAGGTGTTGAAGTGGAACCATCAACTTTCTCTGTTGATGTAGAGAACTGTTCCAAACCCAACCGCACCTTCTCTTCATTCTGTTGCAACATGGACTGCTCATCAAAGACTGCATCTCTATTGATCACCACCTTCTTTGCTACCGGATCCCAAAACTTGTATCCCTTGACACCTTTCTTATATCCCACAAAGATACACTTCTTGGATTTTGCATCAAGCTTTGATCTCTCATCACCAGGTACATGCACATAAGCAGGACAACCAAAAATCCGTAAGTGATTAAAACTAACCAGATTACCTGTCCATACCTCTTCTGCAACTTTTCCTCTCAATGATGCTCGCGATGATCTATTGATGACGTAGCATGCCATATTCACAGCCTCTGCCCAAAAGCTTTTAGGAAGTCCTGCATTCAATCTCAAGCATCTCGCCCTTTCAGTCAAAGTCCTGTTCAATCTTTCGGCAACACCATTCTGCTGTGGTGTCTTACGCACTGTGAAGTGCCTCTGAATTCCATTCTCCTCACAGAATTTCTGAAATTGCGAATCTGTATACTCCGTGCCATTATCTGACCTCAAACACTTGATCTTTCTCCCCGTTTGGTTCTCCACCTCAACTCTCCATAACTTGAACTTGTTGAAGACTTCAGATTTCTATTTCAAGAAATACACCCAAACTTTCCTGGAAAAATCGTCAGTAAACGTAACATAATAAACAGATCCGCTCATTGACCTTTCTTTGACTGGGCCCCATACATCAAAATGCACATAATCAAGAATCCCTTTAGTTGTGTGTCTTCCAGTCTTGAAACTGACTTTAGTCTGCTTTCCAAGAACACAAAACTTACAAAATTCCAGTTTGCAGCTTTTAACACTATGCAACAGATTTCTTTTATGCAATTCAGTCATACCTCGCTCACTAAGATGACCAAGACGCATATGCCATAGCTTTGAGTTATCATCATGTGACTCAACAGAATGAACTCCACCTACAACTGTACTCCCTAACAGTTTATAGATATTCCCTGCAGTCATATTTCCTTTCATCACAGTCAACGCACCTTTAACAACCCTAATGGTTTTTTATCCTCATCTGCCTTAGGAATAAAACCATTCTTATGCAAAGTGCCCAAGGATATAAGATTCTTTTTCAATTCAGGTACATGTCTAACATCACACAGTGTTCTCACTATCCCGTCATGCATCCTAATTCTGACTTCACCAATACCAGCAATATTGCAACATCTATCATCACCTAGATAGATAGAACCAGAATTAACTGACCTGTATGAGGAGAACCACTCCCTGTTGGGCGTGATATGATAAGAACATCCCGAATCAAGAATACAAGCATCCACGAACTGAGTAGTTGAAACCGAAAGCATATCGCTATCGCTGCAATCAGAATCATTCTGTGCCACATTCACAGACTTCGATGATTCCCCGTTTTTCCCATCAGTCTGCTTATTCCACATTGGACAGTCCCTCTTCATATGTCCCGGCTCCTTGCACTTGTAGCAAAGAATCGTCTTCTTGCCCTTTGATTTTGATCTTGAGTTCCGTTTTCCAGAACCATCCTTCTCAGACTTTCTCCCACGGTCCTGACTGTTTTTGACATACAAACTGTCAGCTTGTGAAGAATTCTCCCCTGCATTCTGCTTTTGTTGGTGCTGGGCCAACAAGGCTGCAGTAATCTCTTCAACTTTGATAGTTTCTTTTCCGTACGTCAAAGTGGTCACCATGTGTTGGTAAGAAGGAGGCAACGAACACAATAAGATCATTGCTCTGTCTTCATCCTCAATCTTCACCTCAAGTTGCGCAAGATCCGTGATGATTTGATTAAAGACATTCATGTGCTGAGCCAAATCACTCCCTTCCTGCATCTTTAGCCCGTACAACCTCTGCTTTAGATACAATTTATTTGTAAGGGATTTCGACATAAACTGAGACTCCAACTTCTTCCAGATTTCTCCTGGAGACGACAAACTCATCACGTGGTACATAACCTCGTACGCCAAACACAGCCGTATCGTTCCTGCAGCTCGCTGCTGCATATCCTCCCAATCCTCGTCCTTCATTGATTCAGGCTTCACAGGTTTCAAAGCTTTTAGAATCCCTTGCTGCGCTAACAGATCCTTCACCCTTGTCTGCCACAATCCGAAATTACCGTGACCATTGAACTTGACCACCTCGAATTTGGCACTTGACATAACCATCTCAACTTTGCTCTGATACCACTTGTTGAGAATTCTGGCTAAATAACAAGAGAGAAAACAGTAAAGAGCACACAAGATTTAACGAGGTTCGACAGTGTGCCTACGTCCTCGGGAGCAAAAGAGCGGCTGCGTATTATTGAGTGTGTCGTCGTTGTCGTCGTTGACGTACCCTATTAGGTTACAGTTACATGGTATTTATAATAGAAACCCTATTCCTATACCATACCGCGGGCCTTTGGCCCCGCAACTCCAAGCCCACTTAATCCTGGCCCACAACTATTAACCTTGTTGTCACTATCCACTGAGATTCAGCACTATGTCACTTCCTGCTCCACTTTGACATAAGCCATTTATCAGTATATATGAGTTATACCCAACATAGTCCTAACATATTCCCAACATTAGACAAATACACTGGCAAAAAAAAAGAAACTTCAAAAAGCAGACAAACATGTCAATTGCCAACAATCAACAAGGAAGCAACTCATCATCAACACAAGATTCCAACCAAATAGCGTACAAGCAACAACCGATTAAAGTATTTTATGATCACCAATAGTATTCATGTCTTTGCTCTATTGAAACCAAACTCTCTCCAGCCTCCCCTCTGACCTTAAAGAGTAAATTTGCCTCTTCTGACAATTGACACTTTTACTGTAGTTCAGATTCAGCTCAACATGGTAGAATTCTACTGAATTGAAATTCTGCATCTGTTCAGTTTTGCCAAGTCACATCTTCCTCTCCACAATTCATTCATTGCCTCATCTCTGTCATGGCTTATTCTTTTTATGTTACTTTTCTCTATGCTTTTAACCAGGCCCTTTCAAGAGCTGCCTTTCGGTCGGACCTTACTTCACATCACTGACAAATTAGGCTTCCAAGTATCTCTAAGAGAAACTAATGAGCTGTCCTCTTTGTACTAGGCTTGCTCTATCAATGACATTCCATTTACTGGCTTCAAATATACTTGTGTAATAAAAGAGGAAATGCTGATAGTATTTTATGTTAATTATATAAAATTTCCTACAATGCCGAGTGGATGTTGCATTCCCTTCATCCCATGCCATTTTCACGGCTTCTGGAATTTCAGAACATAGTCCTGTAAATCACAAAATTCTTGAAGTCACTTATTAGCCTCCCCTAAAAAAGATTAAGATTTTGAAATGTTTAGGGTCGTCAATGATTATTTTCTCCCTATTGTTCAAGCCTCTTGAACTTCTTCTGGCCTTAATTATGACTTCTTCCATGTTCAGCAGAAATTAAAGACTCTCAAGAAAGATCTTCTAAATATTTTTGACAAGACTTTGACAAAAATATTAGATATAGTCTCTGAAGCTAGACATCTTCTCCATGAAGTGCAAACCAAGTTGAGCAATAGCCCTTCAAATCATACCATTCAACAAGATGAAATTAAAAGTATTGCAAGTATCACCAAATTGTCAAAGTATGAATCCATCCATCGTCATCAACAAGTTAAAATTCATTGGGCTAAATATGATGATCCGAACTCTGTCTTTTCTCATGCTACACTAAAGCAAAAGTCCCATCTCAACAAAATTTCAAGAATTAAGGATAACTCCGGCATTTGGAATGAAGACACGAATAACATACAAAGTTTCCTTCTTGATCACTTCAAAAGTATTTTTGGTTAACCTTAGAATCGTGCGCCTTTCATAAATCCAGTCTTTGTCTATACTCTTACTGATTCTGACATTGCAGGTCTCTATTCTAATTTTTCAGCTGATGATATTAAGCATATTTTTCTTAAAATACAAAATATGAAAAGTTCAAGAGTAGAATGGTTTAGTGCAAAGTACTACAAGATATGTTGGCACATTATTTGAAATGACATTTACACTGCCATTTCCTATTTTATCAGAACTTACAAATTGCCAAGGTTTACTAGCTAACTCTACTCGCTTTCACTGATTCCAACAATTGGCAATCCTTCCGCTACTAATGATTATAGGTCAATTGCTTTATGCAATATAATTTATAAAGCTATTACAATCTTAATCTCTAAAATAATCAATTTATGTGTTTCTAAAGCGGTGGGTAGTGAGCAAAGTACTTTTATACAATATAGGAGCATCATCAATAACATTTCCTGGCTCAATCTCTTGTGAAAGGGTATTCAAGAGGCAGAATATCACCTAGATGTATTTTAAACATTGACTTAAAAATGCCTTTGACTCCTGCAATATTTTAGTTTTCTCTCTCAGCCTATTTGTTGATTCAGAAATTACATTCAAGATTCACACTTTTCCATTGTGATGAATGGTGCTCCAGTGGAGTATTTCAAAGGGTAAAAGGGATTAAGATAAGACTGTCCTATTTCTCCCCTTTTATTTACATTAGCTATGAAAATACTTTCAAGAAATTTAAGAGCTCTCAACTCCCATCCTGATTTTAAATATAATCCTAGATGCTCAAGAATCAATCTCAACCATTTAATATATGCTGATGATTTATTCATATTTTTCCATGGTAATCCTCTCAAAATCAACTCGTTAAAAAACATTGGATGATTTCTTAAGTTACTCTATCCTCACAATCAACAATCATAAATCCCAAAGGAGGCAAATTAGTTGATCAAGTAGGCTTTTCCAGAGGTATCTTCCTGTCAAATACCTTGGCATCTCTCTGGATTGAAAGAGCATCAAATCAAGTAATGTGCTATTATTTTAGACTTACTATAAGACAAAATAAGTTCATGGAGCAATAGATTTGTCTCATTTGCTGGAAGCACAGTCCTTGTAAGATTCATTCTTAACTCAATGCAAACATATTGGTACACTTATTTAGAAATTCCAAAAAAGACTATTAGCCGTATTGAGACTATTTATAGAAAATTTCTATGACAAGGGAGTACCAAATATTTAACTAAATGGGTGTTCGTTTGTCTTCCAGTTAAAATTGGAGGCTTGAGAATTAGATAGGCCAGTCATAATAATTTATGTATTCTTCTTTCTCAGTTTTGAGATATTCTTCAAAACAAAAACTCACTATGGATTAAATAGATTCATACTTATTTAATCAAAGACAGTGACTGATGGAGTGTTACTATCACGCCTTCTACCCCTTGGACTGCCAAGCAAAATCTGAATGTCAGGGATCGTGCTACTCAATGCTATGTTTTATGATCATGCATCTAGAACTTAGAAAATCCCAAAAACTTCTTTCGCATCCAAGTCAGTTTATTACAGTTTCCTTCCATCAGTGCTTAAACCATCATGGTTCTCTATGGTATGAAATACATTAAATCAACTAAAATACAACTTCATCCTCTGGCAGTCATGTCACAAAATAATGTGAACTAAATTCAAGTTGCATAAGCTTGCTCTCACCCCTGACAAAATTTTTCGGTTTTGTAACTTTGCACTTAAAACTCATGACCATTTATTCTTCCAGTGTTTTCTCTACCTCAAGTTTATTCTGTGATGCACTTCACCTATATCATTTTTCTGGTGCTATCTCCTAGGAAGATCTCATCTGTTGGTCTGCTACTCGCAAATGTTCATCCAAAGAAATCAGGATAGTCAGTTACTCTTTCATTACAGTTATGCTCATCATATCTGGAAGGGCAGAAATGAGCAAATCTTCAAAAACATCATCTTCTACAAAATAAAGACTCTGAAAGTCATTAAAAAAGTTTGCACGCTAAAGGTCAACCTCATCAAGGCAGTTAAAAATACAAGTTCTAAAATAGCTTGGACAAACAAGATGCACCTCAGCCACTTAATTATTAGCTTTTTTGCTCAATGTAATCTTTCATTCTTTTTGTATTAAGTTTCAATATTGAACATCCTATATATTCTCCCTCATTAATTCAAGCATTCTTTTAAAAAAAACTAACCGCAATGCAGGCGTAAATGCGATGCCAGTTCAACCAGTCACTAAAACTCTAATCATACAATCAATACAAAAATCAGAAGAATTTCTTCAAAAATTCAGAAATCGTCGTAATCATCGTTAGACCGTTTGCTTTTAGGATGGTTATCTTAGTTTATGATTGAGATTTCTATGTGTCTCAAGTTAAAATTTGGTCATACTATAAATATTTGATTATGAGAAACTAAGTTTCTTTTTCTATGTTGATGTGTTATTCTGATCTTTGTAATTGTGAGTTTAGACTTCTTGACAGTTAAATCTCACAATGACACATAATAATACATTGACTTAAAAACAAAGACTTAGTTCCATTCAAACGCCTAACTATTATCAAGGTTAAACTCGAGTCACATAGCAAACTATAACATTAACTTATCACTCAATGTCATATCTTCTCTAAAATTGAACTCTCCAATTCGTCTCTATGTTGACATATAAAATTATTCAAATCTAATTTATAATTTCAGTTTTAGTTCAAGGTGAAATCAATTTTGCGATTTCTAAATCGGTAAAATTATAATATGTAATTTTTAGATGTGTCTGGAATACTGCCGGAAAAAATCCACATCCATCATGGCCAAAAGCTGCCTGCAGAATGGTCTCAAAACATCAGGCAGAAGAGTATGGTCGCAAATTAACCGCAGAACGGTTGGAAAAGATGGACGATCAATTTGGCCGCCTGGTCGATAAATTTTTGGAAGATGTGCCGAGAATTTGATATGAAACATGTCAGAAAATATTATCGCCAACGCCGTTTTGACCAATATTTTTACCTAGAAACCATCAGAATTCCTTTTTTTTACTGCGTTTAGGCCAAATTTCTGACCAAAAATAGTTTTTTTGTAGTGCTAGTTTAGAAAAGCTCATTATTGCGTTCTTCAGAGTGTTTAAGAAAGTTCAGAGTTCATAATGGACCCAACTATCTTCGAAATAATTGGTCGCACAAGAGTGGATATAGGCGGAGCACAATTTCACATTATGCATGTAGTTGCGAGATCATATAGAAATGTTATTGAGAATATATCCAAGTGCAGTTTCAAAGGAACACTACCACATTATTGTTTAAATACAACATGTTCTTGATTGACTTTAAACGATACTTAATCATTATACGACGTTTCTATATATAAAACGTTGTATATGGTTGACAAAACAAAATTATACTGTATTTGAACAGTTTATATACGGCATTTTATATCTAGAAACACCGTATATAGTATAAATAACATTTGTTAGACATAAACGCCATATAAAAGTGAGAATATATACGGCGTTTTTAATCAATAAATGTCGTATATATTCAACACCTCTTAAATGACGTTTATTATAAATAAATGTCGTTTAAGTTTCACACTATATACGGCGTTTTCTACTCACAAACGCCGTATAATGTTTGTTCATATAATATTGTGGTTTCTATCTGAAAATGACGTATTTATGTAATCTTAATCAGTCTTGTCTTTCTCCCTTAGTTGAATATATATATATATATATATATATATATATATATATATATATATGTATATAGAGGGTGGATCAGTTGAGAACCTCCTTAAGTTGAGAACCTTGTGGACAAATGTGGACCAATCATTTTCTATGTAAAACGACCGTGTTTTGATTATTATTTATCCATTTTTATAACTTCATTTATTATTTCCGTTAAATTATTTTTAGTAACGTATCTTTCTTAATTAACTACATATGAGAAAATTATTCAATCATATATTCATGGATTTATTCCCATTCTATCACACCTCTCCCGCTTTATCACTTTGCCATATATCCCCCTCCC
>NQLW01000864.1:51882-107233 GCA_002312845.1 Kalanchoe fedtschenkoi
CCCCCTCCCCCTCCCCCTCCCGCCAGCATCACCACTGAATCACTGACCTTCGTCGAGGGCATCCGCCCGATCCAAACCAATCACCACTCTCTCATCCTCATCTCTCAGAATCTGAATTTTCTTCATTTTTTATTCACCATATTTTCCTTCAACTTAGTCTCTATTGCTGCAACCTTAGATCTGGTGGCTTCTCCCGGATGGGATTTGACCGGAGATGAAGCATGTAGATGCGATGCAGATGGGATTTGGTCGGAGATTAAACATGTAGATGCGATGCAGATCGTGGATATGCTGTATAAACGGGATCGATGAAAAAGACCTGGGTGGGGATGGAAGAGTGGCTTCGGAGGTGGTGAATAAAACCCTAGATGGAGATGAATAGTGGTTCGTCTTAATTATAATTTAGGTACCAAACCATATGTAATTACGGTTCAAAAAAATCAATTAAAATCTAAGCCTATATGGTTATGGTAAATTTTGAGCAGTGAATATGTTCACCATTCCAATAGTGAACATGTTGTCAAATTTAAAAATTTATTAAATTCTGATAGTGAACATATGTTTTACAATGTGCAGAACAAATAGAACAGGTGGAGCTTCGACAGTGAACATGTTCACTATCTATGTTCACTACCACAATAAAAAGTGTTCTAACAAATTCAGAAAAAAACTGTTCACTACCAAGAAATTGAAAAAAATATTCAATATATATTCATAGTTCTAAAAAAAATATTATTAAAAAATCTAAAAAGATTATATATCAGAAAAAAATAAAAAATATTTACTGTATAAAAATACGAAATATCCAACGGTGAACATTAAAAAGTTTTAGTAATTTTCACAAGAGAAATTAAAAAAATGGTTTTTAATGATCAGATGGTAAAATATGATATAAGAATACTAAAACATTAATCATACTTAACTAAACATAGCAAATAATTATACCCTTCATATGGGTCACATTTAATGATGCTCAGATAATAAATAAAGTATAATAAGTAAACTTAAAAAAGGAAACAAAATGATTGGTCCAGAATTGTCCACAAGGTTCTCAACTTAAGGAGGTTCTCAACGGATCCCTCCCCTATATATATATATATATATATATATATATATATATATATAGGGGAGGGATCCGTTGAGAACCTCCTTAAGTTGAGAACCATTGTGGAAAATTCTGGACCAATCGTTATTTACATGAAACAACAATGTATTAATTATATGGTTTCCTTTTTTGAGTTTATTTATTATTCTTTATTAATTATATGAGATTCATTTTTTATTTATTACGAAACAGATTTACATGCCATTTTTGAGATTTCGTTTTGTATTTAATTTACCGGATTTTTTTGTCTAGATTCTTTTTCTAATTTACAGATTTTTGAGGAATATGAATAGTGAACATGAGGTTCACTGCTTAAATCACTATTCAATATGTTCACCACTTAGGTTCACTGTTGCAATATGTTCACCACATGGAGGTTCACTGTTAAAAAAATTATAAAAATATAAAAAATATAGTCTGAAAAATGTTCACTATTCATATTTCTAAAAAATCTGTAAATTAGAAAAAGAATCTAGACAAAAAAATCCGATAAATTAAATACAAAACGAAATCTCAAAATGGCAAGTAAATCTGTTTCATAATAAATAAAAAATGAATCTCGTATAATTAATAAAGAATAATAAATAAACTCAAAAAAGGAAATCGTATAATTAATACATTGTTGTTTCATGTAAATAATGATTGGTCCACGTTTGTCCACAACGGTTCTCAATTTAAGGAGGTTCTCAACTGATCCACCCTCTATATATATATGAATTCATACATTAATCATATTAATTATTATTTTAATTATATATTCATATAAGTTTTTTTTTGTTATGTACAAAGAATGACGAATTGAAATTGGATGAAATCAAGTCGTCTCAGCCGGTAATACAACGCCGGATTACAAGAGTCCTGTGAGTTTGCAAAAGCATATTGCGAGAAGCAAGACACGAACGAGGTTTGTTATCCTTGTATTAAATGTGGGAATGGAAGTATGGTCGTTATCGTAGAACTAGAACATCATCTTCGCCTTTATGGTATTGACGCATCATACATCGTCTGATACTTACATGATGAATCATATCGAGGATCTCAACCTGTAAAAGCTGATAATAAAGAGGAAAACACCATTGACATATATGACGATGATGATTTCAGTACAATGCTGAATGATCAGTTAGGTGCCGATAATGAAAATATACTGAATTATTCAAAGCAGTCAAGAACGATGAAGACACCCCTTTGTATCAGAGATGTACACGTTTTAGTACATTATCTGAAGTGTTGAAGTTGTACAATCTGAAAGCCAGTTATGGTTGGAGTGATAAATCTTTCATGGGTATTTTATCACTCAGCGAGATACTTCCGGAACCAAATGAGCTCCTGAAACAAACTTATGATGTGAAAAAATACTTTGTCCAATAGGTATTGAGTACAAGAAGATACGTGCGTGCCCAAATGATTGTATGCTTTACAGAGGCGCATATGAGAATGTGACAGAGTGCCCGAAGTATGGTGCATTACGACACAAGCAGATAATTGTGAATGGAGAGAAGGTGAAATGCAGACCTTTGAAGGTCTTGTGGTACCTCCTGGTGATTCCTATATTCAAACGGATGTTTGCAAATTCAGAAGAATCAGAGTTGCTGGTTTGGCACTCCGAGAAGAGAGTTGAAGATGGAAACATGCGTCACCTGGCAGATTCAAATCAGTGGAAGTAGTTTGACGTTCGATATCCTGAATTCGGTAACGATCCAAGAAATCTGAGATTAGTGTTAAGCACCGACGTATGAATCCGTTTGATGCTGACTCTCATGATATCTGGCCCCAAACAACTTGATAACGACATCGATGTGTACCTCATTCATTTAATAGATGATTTGAAGATGTTGTGGGAGACAGGAGTTCAAGCGTACGATGCACACAAGAAAGAGACATTTTTGATACGAATCATGTTGTTCTGCACGATTAATGACTTTCCATCTTAATATAATCTATCTGGTTACAGTGTCAAATGATACAAAGCAGGCTTGATATGCGAGGAAGACACAGATTCTTTGAGAATGTCACACTGTCGTAAAATTATTTACACCGGTCACAGAAGATTTCTTCTACGTTCACACCCATATAGAGGTAAGAAGGCTCAATTTAATGGATCAACAAAATATAGACATGCGCCGGTTCCTCTGACAGATGAAAACTTTGACTTGGTATATCACTAACGATATTTTTTACACGGAAGCATAGGATGATCATAACACTATGCAGAACATTGGTATAAGTATTATCAATCCAGACCGTGCATGTTTTGGTTTGTAGCAAGTATTATTAAATAATTGGTTTATTTTTTTATAACATTAATGTTTTACCTGTTTTTAAAAATTATGTTAAATATGTTTGTGGTGCTTCCACAAATGATCTCACACTAACAGATTTGTTTTCTTGCAAATCAAAAAATAGTAACGAGTTTGCTAGAGCTCCGAAAAGAATATTTTTTCGGATTACAAAACTAAACGCAAAAAATGTCCTCGATAGAGTCCAAAAAATTTATTTTCGGACTTAGTTCGGAAGTAGCCGGTTAGAATTTAAAAAACCTAAAATAGAGGATCTATAGAGGAATGGTGGTGGAACGTTTTCAGACTTATTTATTTCGGATCGTTTGTGGATTTTTTGTGGATCTATTGTGGGTCATAGTTGTGGAACATTTTCGAATCATTTGTCGGTCGAATTAGTTTTAAATATGCTTATCCACAAAATGAGTTTAACAAATTTAAAAAATTTATACTAATCCAAAACTAGGCCGAAAGTAGTGCAACAATAAGTTGGAAAAAAAAATCCAAATTTGTTTTAAATGTACTTATCCACAAAATTATTTTAACAAATCCCAAAAATATTTATACTAATCTGAAATTACAAGGAAAATAATGCGAAAAAATTTACTGGAAATAATCTAATACGAGAAAAATAAAAATTGAAATCCGAAAATAATTCAAAGCAAATCCAAGAAAATAAATATTAATTTAAAATTTATTGAATCCGCTAATTGTCTGAAAATGGTTCGAAAGTGATCCTCAAATAGCACTCCAACAATAAACTCACTGCTATTCCAAAAAAATGAACCCCAAAAAGTCCATTGCTAGTCCGATAATGATCCATTCTATTTTTTTATAAACCCTGAAACTATTATTACTAGTACAAACACATTGTGTAAGCAAAATAAATCTGAAAAATATTTTCGCAGCATGACGGATCTGAAAATCTTATCGCGCTAAACATTTTAATTTTGATAGTGTCAGGCCTTACTCTATTTTGGATATTGTTTTATTTAAAGAGAGTAGGTCGACTGTAGCTAGTCGTACATGCTTTGACAGGGGTTTCATTGGGTGGACAACGAGACAATTTTTCACCCAGGTTCAAACCAAATAACTCCTAGCTAATTCAGTGTAAAAATAATATATTTTTAATTTTTATACAACCAATTAAACTTGAAAATACTGTATTTCTTATTTTTGCACCTCCATTCATCTTTTAAAAAAATTATACAACCACTTAAGCTTAAAAATATTATATTTCTTATTTTTTATCCCTATTCAGCTAAAAAAAAATGTTGTACGTCCAAATTAAAATTTCTAGTTTCGCCACTGGGCTTTGATACCATGTTGGCATTCAACTGGCTCAATTAGATTATATTTTTATTATAATGCAAAAGTCTAGATTTGTATGTAAGAATTTTATGTAAGCAAATTCCTCGTCCTCTTATTTAAGGGATATGAGACTTTTCACCAAAATAATTAACTATTCATACTCATGGAGAATATATGTTTTTCCATGTTTCTTTAATTTTATACAATATATGTTTTCCATTATAAAAATAGTTGGACTGCATGAATTGTCTTAATGTGGTTGAGAATAAACACTCATTCCATGCGGATTTATAAAAAATCACACAAATACACAAAACACCATCTCAATAATAATATTAACTGATTATTTCTTATTTCATTTAATTTTGTGAGTTGTGTTTGAGCACATGACCTAACAGTCTCTCTCTGTATCCAAGTCCAATACTCTTATATCCAGTTTGAGCAATCCTTATCGGAATAGGAGGTTCTCTGAACAAAAATCTCCAACACAATTATTGCTAATATAACAATGAACTCCCTTAACTACATGCTACAATGTAAATTAAAACTAATCTTATGGTCGCGAAAAAACTCAATAGATCATAATATGCACACAAAAATCAACTCGAAATTAAGCGTATGACTCGACTCGCTTCAGCTATCACATGAAGAAATCAGAAGCTGTTCTAAGTAATCCGTTCCCAGATCTTCGAAAACCACAACACTTTGTTCCTGCATCGTACTATTGACGCCATCATCCATGCACTTTTTGGTTGACGGGCCTCTTCTTCTCTTCATGTGCATCTTCTTTAATGCCATAATGGGCGAGCACTCGCCATTGGACTGAAACTGAATTATCTCTTTAAGAGATTCCCTAACAGCCTGCACAGGAAAATTTAGCAAAGCAGCTGATCCTCTGATCGAGAACGCAGCTTGATCATACGCCATGGCAGCAGCCTCAGCGGACTCAAATGTTCCTAGCCAAACCCTCGCCCCATCCCTAGTTGAATCTCTTATCTCAGCTGCAAATTTCCCCCAAGGCCTTTTCCTTACTCCGATGAATGAGGTTTTCTGTACAGTCTTCTCTAGGAGGCCTTCCATTATTCTGCTGGCTGGTAAGCTATATATAGATTTTCTCTCTCGATCCGATGATAACTGTTAGCGTTGTTTGGTAGCTTTTCACACCGTTTGACGATTCATAAGAAGTCTGATGTAGTGTGCTTAACAAAAGCATTTCATCAGAGTCGTTGAATTTGAAGAGAAGATCAAGAGAGTTGGACGTGACTTCATCGGAAAAAAAAGTTTTTGTTCCGGAGAAGGGAGATTACTGCTGGTGATGAAAACATGGTTCCAAATGTATGAAATAAGCAGGTATATATAACAGGAAGGGATCTGAGAGACTCTCTTTATATTTGTTCGAGATCCAACCTAAGACTATATAATATTTACGATTAGTTCGATTAGAGTTCAATCACATGAAAGATTATTGTAGAATGAGTACTAGATAAGTCAAAGAAAGAAAATATTTTGAGCTCTTATCGAATGATAAAATAGTAAAAAATTATGTTATTATTTTGATTTTTAACACGAATATTAAATAAAATTATTTATTTGGTCAACTATGTCAATTTAAGAACTTCTCTAATCTTATATTCAACGGAGGGACTTAGAGAAGTGAACAATGATTAATTTCAAATGGTCTGTGATCCTACGAATTATGAGTTGCAACTTTTAGATTTATCTCTTGCATACCAAATATGGAAATAACTAGGTTTACCTCATCTAGGGTCCATGTTTGGCTAATGAGTCCAAATTTGTGACAGATCTGTTGGGGTTGGTTAGGTTATTGTTTACTGCAGATCTGGGGCGCAAGTTGATGCAAATTAAAGCATGTGCTTCAAAGAGTTGGAAACATACCAGAAGGAAGAGAATCACTACTTGCTGGATCAAATATTAAATGTTTATTAATAATTTGTTTATAATCTAACCAACCATAGTTTGTACTGTTGCCAAAATATATATTTGCAAGTAGCCAACTAGTGTAAAAAGTTTATTACATTTATTTTATAATGATGTTGTCATCTATACTGATTATATTATTAGAGTAAGTATCTTTTTGCAAATGGTTGTCCATACATAAAATGATTAAACATTCATCCTTAATTGTTAATTAGAATAGTACATTAATTAGTTGAGACAGAAGGCTGCATCTAGGGATGTTCATCTGCCATTACATACACTCTCCTACCAAACATATTTAGCTCTGCATCCCAAGTAGATATCCTCTTCTTTTTTGATTCGATTTTATTGGATGTTATTTAGAAAATTTAATTTAGATGTACAAAAACATTTATATGGTAAATTTTTTTATAATAAAACTTAACAAATATTTTGAGTTCAAGATACATTCCAACATTTCAAAATGATTGAAAATGGAAATAAAATATATACATAACTTACAGGCTAACTTGTATTTGTGTATGTCATATTTTTTCCTTTTACTATTAAACATAATTTTATTAATTTTAATTGGTCTATTGAATATTTTGAACTGAAATAAGATGAATTGGACTGAATTTGGTGTACAAATTAATAATAAAAAATGTAGATATATTTGATTGAATTGAGGGTTCAAATAACAAAAAAATATCAAATTTAATGATTATGATCAATTTTAACTAGATTTGAATTGTATTTGGATGGACAGCTATCTGAGCTGCCCGACGTAGTGAAGCCACCTCTGTAGTTCAAGATAAATATGAGTTATACAATACAATTTATTTTGAGACTAGTGTCCGATTGATGTTCATTACATGACATAAAATTACATGATTTTCATTATTAATTGTTGTCCGTATGTGATATTATAAATTTTTAATATGTTATTCGGCAGACGCTAATCGGGAATTTCCCAAGTACATTTGCATAGCAGGCTGTGTCCACTTACAAATTTCTCGTTCAAAATAATTTTTAAATCGGCACAGTTCATAAATAATCACGAACACCATCATTTAATTTGGAGTTAGTCACGTGGCACACTTTAAAAGTTAAAAAAAATTTCACAATTAATCGATATTTGCTACGTAACACTTTAATTTTTCATCGTATCAAATGACCAACACTAGTTAAGACTGTTCAAAATCCATATAATGTACTGCATACATCTAAAAAAATTCCTCATTTAAAATTGTTCGTAGATGAACACTCATTCAAAATACTTAGTTCATATTGTTGTTGCCTTTCCCTTTGAGCTATTATATGATCAGTTATTCACACTGCTTATTTAAATTCTTATTTGAGATACTGATGGTATATTTTGGTAGCTACTAGAGTAATTGGACGGCCAGAGAATAATGTCCATTTAATTGAAAAATAAAATGTTCATCAGCTGCAACACCGATCATACACTTTATAAATATGAATAAACATCAATGAAAATTGATTAATATTTCTGATATGTATATTAGTTGAATAAAATTACATATGATAAATAATTAAATAATAACAAAAAAAACTTAAATAAATGAATAGGGCTTTTCATGGACTGAATTGGCCAAAAACCTCTGATGGTTCCAGCCATGGGATTCTTCTTGATCCTCTTGTTAAACTTTTCTGAAGTGAACTTCAATTTGTTTATTTTGATTTTTTGTATTCTGCCACACTGGAAAGTTGATCCACACTGGAATTAAGCGCATGCTTGTGCCCAACTCAAACCACCTTTTAAAAAGTGCTTTGATTCCTTCCATTCCATGCATGCCTTACTTGGCCAAATGGCTTATCATGTATATAATGAAATCTCATGCCCTATAGCCACTAGCTTTTTACTTCCACCTGCACACACACAAAAAACAAAAAAACTTAAAATCTTATTTGTTGTGTATTTGATGAGATTGTTCTGCACATATATGAATTGCCTAAAAGATTATTAATATATATTGGCACTCTAGCATAAGTCTGAAAAGTAAATAAAAATTAGTATTCAAAATAATCATATACGCTAACCATTACTTTGAGTTTTGGTTATGTGAATAATATTTATCAAACCATATTGGACAAATTTCACATCATTTAATGAAGTTTAAATATTGATCCTAATATATAGTTGAACTCCTTCATTTATAGTCAATTGAATTTGAATATAGATCTAATTATCTAACATGGTATCATAGCGAGTTTTAACCGCAATAATCTTAAAATATGTCTGTGACGGTTAACTAGATCCGTACGAGACCCCACTTGCTGAAGTTTACAAAGACTCTCGCAAGCGAGGCAGGGTATTGAGCATATAAGTGGACAAAGTCTCACACCACCCAACGAAACTCAAATATTAATCTTAATGTATAGTTGGACTCTTCCACTCATAGTCAATTAATTTTAAGCGCAACTCTAACTATCTAGTGACACTAACATTCATTTGTTTATGCGCATTTTATCTGTATATAATCTTGTATATGGATCCACGTCATACTTATTCTCCTTCGCACATTATAGTGTAAAATTATAAGACAATAATAAGTTTTGACTTACATTGAACACTAGGATCCTAATATAAAGTACAACCCAAGTTTATAAATGCAGTTTATGTAAGACGTGTCATAAGTTTATGGATTATTATTATTATGATAATATCATCTTTATGAAACGGTTCATAAAAAATAAGTGAGTCTGTGAGCCTCAAAAAAACTAATTGGCTAGTAACGAGAAGAAGAGACTTATATTAGATCGTTGAATCACGACTTAAGAGTCTAGGCTTTTGAATCACGGTGGGGATACTATCCAATGCGAGTCGATCCTAAAATTCAATATGGTTTCACAACTCATGGTTTGATATGAGACTAATATGTGACATGTGGGACACATGTAGAGGCCAAGGACAGGCACCCGGAATATCAAGGACGTTGCGGCCTCGCAAATGTGTGAGTGATCTGGTGGAGCCAAAAACCTGGACAAGCGATTGAGATCGTAGGTTGGATCCGAAAGAGAAGGGTGAGACGCAAAGGGCGCACTTACAAAAAGGACTCATGCACAACGAGGGGCATAATGAAGTATTGATCGATGGAGGGATCATATGATATTTTCCAACTGAGTGTGAGATTGTTGTATAATAGCACTTGATAAATGTCTCATATCATATAGTAAGAAGAAAGATATGTGACTTATCTTGAATTGCTGAAAACGACAATAAAAATATATTCTAATATGAGATGACCCTAAAATTCAACATGGAATTTATAAAAATAAGAGTTATATGGATTTGTGAAATGATTTGATACAAACTGATTTTTTAATTTCTATTAATGGGACGATGCCGTTAGAGCAAAATAGTGGTTTTTATTTTTAAACTTATTTACATTCTCTTTTTTAATTACACTTATTTTTGAAACTTCTTTCTCTCATAATAGCGAATTCCCTATAAGAATATGACCTTCAATTCAACTTACACACATCTAACATCTTTTATGATTTATTATATATTGAAATTATAATAAATATTTTATTAAACAATAAGAAAATATAAAAAACTTCATCTTTAATAACCAACATGACTATTGATACTTGCGTCTTATTAATCCTTTTAGACTTCAGTGAATTAGTTACACTTATTTTGTATGTTTATAACGTATATATATATATGTCTGGGTTACCTATTTACTTTTTTTACTATTTATTTTTTATAATATTAAACATTTAATGATATTATAAAAATTAGTCGTATGATAATTGATTTTATTTGCAAAAGAGAAAAATATAATATTAATGAGAAAAAGAATATGCGAATGCCTCGGTTTGGATTGAAAGACGATGAGTTCACATTTTCTTATCACCTTTTATACAAAACATATCTTCTTTTTTTTTGTCAAAGACTCTACACCCAATTAGAAATTTAGTTGAATATAAAACCATTTCTGATTCCCCACGTGTAATAAAGAGCAGAAAAAATGAAGAAATATACCATTTTGAGTCTCTGATAATATATGGTAACTCACAACTACGTATAATATACGGTATTTAATCTATTCATACGATGATGCTTCCTAAACACTGTTTATTCCAGCTATCCAAGTGCCATCTAAATGTAGACATTAGACAGCGCTTATTGGTTAAAAGCATCGTCTTAAGTATAGACATTAGAAAGTTCTTAATTGTAAGAAATGATGTCTAATGTAGAACTTTAGACGACGTTTAATTATCACAAATGATGTCTAATACTGAGACTTTTAGTCGACGCTCGTAATCTCTAAGCGTCGTTTAATGCCTATACCGTCGAAAAGTATTATTTTTTAATATTGAATTTAATTATACAATATCTCCGTGACAAGCAAAAGCCATTTTGGCTACTAGGAAATTTTCATAGGTTTGCACAAATCTGTTTTAACAGATTTCTCACATTTCAAACAAATACACATTTCATAAATCTAAAAACCTTTCATTAAACAATTACAAACATTTCCGGCAACTACCAAATGACACTAATTACTTAACGAAGACCTACAACACTAGTGGATTACATCATTTAATATTTCAGTCTTTGCGTATTCAATGATGAATTGGGCAACTTCATCGTGAACCTTTAAGAGAAGTTTGTCACTATTAGGTTCTCAAACCGTACGAAAAATCCTGTATGCAACAAATAAAACATATAAGTGAACTTAATAAGTATAAATAACACTTCAACACTTATCTTATCATAGTGCTTATTACACCATTACGATAAATTTATATATTGAATGCCTCATATACAACACTTATTCCTTTAAATCACGCATAACTTGAAATATCATTTTATAACATATTTTTTACAACATACTTAAATCTACTTACTAGTTGAAAATTTGCTCGTGTGAAATATGTTCAAATCTAAGCATTCAAAAGCTAGAAGTAGCCAAACATAGAACACATAATAAATGATCATGCTATCTAAACAACAAAACTTATATTATGAAGAGTTTCAATCCTATATGTCTTGGTCGGTATATCGTGTGCGTGAAAATATCTCTCATGAATAGCATCATGGCTGCATAATAATGTCTTATTAGGTTGTCTCAACACCTGCATGTGAGCAAATTTATCGATGTAATTTAAAATCATAATTAATTTTCTGAAGAATAATCCATCTAGTGTCTTTTGGTGCATCCTGATCCACACAGCCGTCCATCTACTGGTAATTATGTGGATTGCTCTGTAGATTTCACCCTTAAATCCTAATAAAGCTAATGCTTATATTATTAAAATTCATAGTAAGCGGGCACTTGAGACACTTGCCCACTAAGGACTACAACGATGTTGTTCATCTATGTATACAAGTCGTAGCCAAACAAACACAGATGATAGATGAGATTCTTCCGAGGAAAGATCACTTCAAGTGTCCAATAATGGTAACTAACATCAGGAATAAATATGTAATGTGTTAGTCATAACTCTAATAACTACATAGAATAAGCACATAGACATCTTTCTCATAATCAAATACTTAGGGTGTGTTTGGTTTAGGAAAAAATTGGTGAAAAAGAAAATTTGATAGAAAATGGAAAGAAAATAGAATTATTGAAGGATTCCAATTAATTTTACCTTTATTTGGTGTACTATGAAAAATGTCAAGGAAAATAATAAGTATTCCATTTCATTTTTCATAATCATGAAAAGTTTCATGGAAAATGTATAGGAAAGTACTATATCATCTTTGTTTCTTCAACCTCGTTGGATACGTCGAACTTGATTGAATACATTGAACTTCCTTTCAGATACATTGAACTTGATCGAATACATTGAACCTAAGTAGGTATTCATTGCATATACATTGAATTTGATTGTATCATATTTGTAGCTAAACATTAGAATAACATTGTCCACTTAATTTTCTTTCTTTCATATTTTCCATCTAAACCAAACATGAAATTTTATAAATTTTCTACCAAATTATTCCTAAACCAGGCTGTGTTTGGTTTGAAAAAAATTAGAGGGAAAATTCATCTTATTTTACCCTTGTTTGGTTTGAGGTGGAAAATTTTGTAGAAAGTACTAAAACACTTTTTAATTTAAACAAATTTTCCATCTTATTTTCATCTAACTTTTCATTTATTTTTTCCATCCCTAAATTTCTCTAAACCAAATAAAGGATTCCTTCAAATTTTCCATCAAATTATACTTTCCCTCAAATTTTTCTTAAACCAAACACAGCCTTACAATATTCGGATATAGTACTATGGAACCATTTGCTGCCAATATCTAAACGACGACGTCTTGGACATTTTATCTACGAAGCCCTGGCAATGTTGACTTCGTGGCCACGCCTACTGAAAACCCTAAGACCAACACCACCTACACGCAGTAAAATCCACCCAACCTCAACCTCTGCTTCCAGAAAAACCCCACATCTCCGCCAAGCTCCGACATTTCAATCTCCGCCTTGCTGTAACCGCTTCGTATCTCTGCTTTCCCAGTTCTCAAGTCCCGGTTCGGATGAGGTTAAATCCACAATTCCAACTCAACCCGTACCATCTCGGCTCCTAGCCGTACCCGCATACGTCGCAGTCCTCACCACTAGATGCAACATGACAAAATCAAGGAACTGTGTATTCCGCTGACGTATGACAAGATGGCCGATTTTCGATCTCTGTAGGAGGGTTGGGTATGTCTTCGACATCAGAGGAGTTTCAAGAGAAGCGCCATCCTCATTCTGTCTGGCCCTCAAGGACGCCGTCGTCAATGCGCCGTCGGGGTCGTCGAATTTCCATCCTTGTTTCAGTATGAACCGATTGAAACAAGTTCATGCGTACACAATAAGAAACGGCATTGACCACAGCAAGTCCCTAATCGTAGACCTACTCGGAATTCCCAATCTGCGCTATGCCCGGAAGGTGTTCGACCTTATTCCAAAGCCAAGTTCGTTTCTTTACAACAAGCTCATTCAAGCTTACTGCTACCATGGTCCTCAGCATCAGTGCCTTTCACTCTGTGCTGTCATGTGTTCCAATGGATGCTCTCCTAATGAGCATTCGTTCACATTCCTTTTCGCTGCCTGTGCTGAAATTTCGTCGCCTTGCCAAGGTATGATGGTGCATGCTCAGTTTTTGAAATCTGGGTTTGAGTCTGATGTCTTTGCAGTTACTGCTTTGGTTGACATGTATGCTAAGTTGGGTATGTTGTCCTCGGCCAGGAGGGAGTTCGATGAGATGAGGGTTAAAGACACACCGACTTGGAATGCCATCATTGCTGGGTATACTAGGGCTGGAGATATGGATAGTGGAATGCAATTGTTTAGGTTGATGCGTTCCAGAAATGTGATTTCGTGGACTTCAGTCATATCTGGATATGCGCAAAATGGCATGTATGCGGATGCTTTGGAGATATTTATGGAGATGGAGAAGGAGAGAGATGTGAAGCCTAATGAAGTGACCATTGCTAGTGTTCTTCCTGCTTGTGCAGCTCTTGGTGCGTTGGAGGTTGGGGAGAGGATTGAGGCTTATGCTAGGGAGAATGGATATTTCAAGAATGTGTATGTCGTCAACGCTGTTTTGGAAATGTATGCTAGGTGTGGTAGAATCTGTAAGGCGAAGATGGTGTTTGATCAGATGGGCAATAGACGAAATTTGTGCTCCTGGAATTCCATGATAATGGGCTTGGCTGTTCATGGCAAATGCAGTGAGGCTCTTGAGTTCTTTGACCACATGCTTGTAAGCAATCTGTCCTCTTTGCAGTTGTCATCACTCTGAATTTCGAGTTTTCTTCATAATATTTGTTTTTGGAGAGCTTAAATTATAATGTTTTTTCTCCATATCAGAGTGAGGGGACTAAGCCTGATGATATCACGTTCGTGGGGGTTCTTCTAGCTTGTACTCATGGAGGAATGGTTGCAAAAGGCAGAGAACTATTCGATTCCATGCTTGATAAGTTTTTGATAACTCCAAAATTAGAGCACTATGGGTGCATGGTTGATCTTTTGGGACGTGCAGGCAAGTTAACTGAAGCGTATGATCTCATTTGTGGAATGCGAATGAAACCGGACTCAGTTATTTGGGGAGCTCTATTAGGGGCATGCAGTTTCCACAATCATGTTGAGCTAGCTGAAAAAGCAGCTGATTCTCTCTTTGAGCTTGAGCCACAGAATCCTGGCAACTATGTAATACTTTCCAATATATACGCATCTGCGGGCAGATGGGATGGAGTTGCCGGGCTGAGGAAACTTATGAAGGGTAGCATGATTACAAAGGCAGCAGGATATAGTTTCATAGAAATGGACGCCCAAGTTCACAAGTTTATTGTCGAAGATAAATCACATCCTAGATCTGGTGAGATATATGGTATCCTTGATGAACTGTCTTCCAGGATGAAACTTCGAGCCACAGCAAAAAATTCAGTATCAAAAGAGGAGGAATTTTTAAATTTATTCTGATCAGATACGAGCGCATGACCAGTATGGTGAGAGTAAGATTGAAAGAAACCATAGTGAAATGCCAAGAGACACAATGGACAACACAGTGGGACTTAAACACTTAATTACACATACACAAAAAGGCCAACCTTAGCCTGACTTTCTTCTACTGGCTTCAGTTTTCTTCCTACCACTCCATCCTCTGCTAGAACCTCACCGAAACCTTAGTCCCCATCGTGTATGGAACTACAATCCCTTTCTTCACCATGGTCCCTTCAGGAAACGCATTGCCTAGCAATGCTTGCTTTCCATCTCCATCAACTGTCGATGAAGGTGATGTAGACATGATTTTCGGTTTTTTTTTTTTTGGGTTTGAGAAGAAGCAGTGAGTTTTCGAAGTCAGTATTGGAAATATATTTACATTACTGCTCACAGGAGTGTGTGATGCTCTTGGTGGAAGTATGATCAATCAGGCTAGAAGTGGTGAAAGTGGACTATATGAGACAGCTATTCTAATTGTGCTTCCCGTATTGAGGCAGGGGAAGTTGCAACAAATCATCATGAAGGTGAATAAGGGTAGTTCGGTCTTGGTCTAGTAATTTCTTGTTTTTCTTTTGATTGTGGAAAATTGCAAATGTGCAATGAAAATAATTAGGCTTTGGAGTGTTATGTGTCATTACTAAATTTATAAGTGGATTCTGAAATTAAAACTGATTTAATAGTAGACAAAACCCTCTTATTTTCTTTAGTTTTTTAGGGTGTGTTTGGTTTAATGAAAATTTGGTGGAAAGTGGATTTTCCAGGGAATCCATCATATTTTGCCCTATTTGATTAGGGGTGAGAAATGCTGGAATATTTTTTATTTTAAATAAATTTTTCTTCATATTTCCATTTAATTTTTCTACAAATTTTTATTCTCATTTTCCACCATTTTTTCCTGCTTATTTTTTTCTAAATTTTTATTTCCACTAATTTTTTCCTAAATCAAACACAGTCTTAAAATTGTCGCAACAAGATTCAAACTTGTGACTTATGAGATGAATATCCATTAATCAATCAATTGTTAGACCTATCATATTGGTGGCTTTGTTTTATGTGTGGCAGCATTTTATTTTAAAAATTTTTATTGAACAAGTTTTTTGTATACCTAATTTAAAATTTCTGATTCCACCCCAGCTTTGTTTTTCAAGATGAGACCTATTAGTTTTAGAGATGAGATCTATTAGTTTTAGGGAAAAATATACAAAGTATTTAGAACTATCACCACTTCTTTAGCTAGATTGAACTATTAAAAATTTAGTTTTGTCTAACTTATTGATAATAATTTAAATTGTTCTACTAAAATAACACTATTGCATAAATTAACTGTAGACAAGAATTTATATTGTTTTAACAATAAATATAAAGACATAATTTTGGCATCCTTTAAAATTCGCCACGTGATATTAACATCCCTTATTTAATAAAACTTATTTAGTGAAATATCTTACATAAAAAAAGAGTTAACTTATATTATGTTGTACTGTAAAATTATTATTACAATCAATCTTCTAAATCACAATTAAGATATAATTGGATAGTATCAATAATTTCCCCAAATCAATACTCATCTCGTCGTCATCCTCATCGATGTCTGACATATCACTGACGCTAGGTCGAACACTCATGATACGTCGTCGTCTTCGTAATGGGCCGCATCCTGGTTTCAGTAGTCCACAAACTCCACAGTAACGGCCTTCACCTCTCTATTAAATGACAGTATTGCCCTCCACATTTTCGCCCGACCGCCATCGTCGTCTTCTCCGATTCTTCTAGTAAGTGGTTCAGTGAGTCGCGGACCTGCCGCCCTTTTCAGTCCTTCATTACTTCCCGTCGCTGCTCATGCAAGATTTCTTACTGGCTTTGAATTTCTCTGATTAAGCCTCGTTCTTCCGGTCTTCGGAAATGGTTCGTCAGTACATGAAATATGCTTTCCAAAGCGTCGGTGAGTTGCTGACGTTGTTCTGCTTATGGGTTAATTCGTTCATCTCATTGTAATTTTCATCTACTTTTTCTATAGCTTCAAATGCTTTTTGTTGAATGCCTAATTACTGATTGAATTATTTTTTTAAAAAATTAAATGGTTATTTTGTTGAAAGCACTCAATGAAGTAGAAGAGTTGTCAACTAGAACTTGTGATGGTAATATATGCAAAAATTTGATCATGTTTGTAGTGGGCTTTGTTTGATACTGAATGTTTTATGGGTAGGTTGGACACAGAAAGTGATTCAGAAGGAGATATCCTTTCAGAACCTCTCCTATAATTTGTTTTGTAGATATCAATCTCAATGGATAAATGACCATGAGAAAAAACAGGAGAAGAAAGAAGTGAGGACCAAATTGGATGCTCCTCTGCATGATCATGATAGGCGACTGGATTGTGATTCCCACATCAGCAAAGAAAGTTCTGATGATGAAGAGCCTGGCAATAGTAAATGGAGTTTGGAAATTGATTGGCTCTCAAAAGCTCTGGAACCAGCACTCGGTTTTTGGAGATGGGCTTTGCCAACAGGTCTGTGTAGTATCGTTATATAACATTGGAAGTTGTATATTTATTTGTGCAAGAGAGACACGCAAGATGATCATGGATGATTGGTTGGGGCTGTTTTTTGAGTCTAATGAAGTTTACCCATTTATCTTTTATATTGTTTCCCAAACTGAGACCGATATGCAATGTAAAATAGGTTGACATGTTTGTTTATTATTCGACTGATTGAATATTTTCATCCATTGGTTTTATATATGGGTTATTTCATATATATTCAGGTAATGGTTTCAGAGACAAATCTGCTCCTGTTACTCGATCTGTTTCAGAAATAATCGCTAGCATCCAGAGAAGTAGAGTGGGGATCCAGGACTGGAGCTTAAGTGATCTTACAATAGGATTATATCTGTTATATCTTCGTCAAGCATCCGCAAATCCTTTTGAGGATATTAAGGGCATTCAAATCTCTTCAGAAGCAATAGTAAGTATCAAAACTTACATCTTAACCATTTCCTTTCTTATTTTATGTAACAACATACTTGTACTAATGGCTGAGGACACTGCAAAAAATTTCACAGCGGTGCTCTCATGATGCAGGTACAGGACCTTATATACCACTCTGAGTTAGCCAAGGGGTCATACAAAGGCAGTGCAGCAGGTCTTGCCAGACACAGCATGCTTCGAGAAGGCAATGTTCTAAAGTTCATTAAAGAATCAAGTGTTTTGAGACCGGGATATTATTTAGGAGTGGATAAGCGTAGAAAGCTTGTGATATTTGGAATCCGCGGTACTCATACAGTGTATGATCTTATCACCAGCATTGCTTCTTTTAGTAATGAAGAAATCACATCAGAAGGCTATTCGACACACTTTGGTACTGCTGAAGCTGCTCAATGGTTTCTCACTCATGAACTGAGAAACATACGGAAGTGCTTAGAGAAACATGAGGTGTTGATCTCGTTTTTTTCATCTATCTATCTATCTTATATTCATTTTGTGTATACCAATTTTGTTTTTTTCCTTTGGAGATTGTTGTCATCTGCCATGAGCCTAATTCTTCTACAGGGATATAGGTTAAGGCTGGTAGGACATTCTCTTGGAGGTGCTATAGCTTCTGTAATGGCTATTATGCTCCGTAAGAAGACCCACAACGATTTAGGCTTCAGTCCTGATATTGTTTCTGCTGTTGCATGCGCGACTCCTCCTTGTGTGTCTAGAGAGACTGCTGATAGTTGCTTCGATTATGTCACCACTATTGTAATGCAAGTGCGTGATTAATTAGTCTGCTCATCGATTGATAACTTTGGTACTAATATATGCTATATACACCCTCTGCTGATGTGTACATTGCTTACAGGATGACATTATCCCTAGACTCAGTGTAGCTACACTTACAAGGTTGAGGAACGAAATTATTCAAACTGATTGGTAAGCAGAATCATAATTGGCATCAACATATTCCATCATCCAAGTGTGGAATGGAATTAAATTTCTTTTGATAAACGTGTATTTCGCTCTGTTAACTGTAGTGCTGCAAGCATGCCCCCTTCAAATACAGCATTTACCTTGACAGTTCTCTATCGATACCATTAGTAAAAAATCCAAGTTTCAATAGCTGAATCTAAATGTCTAGTAAGAAATTGTTCCTGTCCGTATTTAAGATGGATCCATTAATGTTCGTGTAAGATTTTGAGGGCTGTTGACTGTAAGTCTCACAGCGACTATGATTGAATATGAGTTCACAATTTTCACCGAACAGTTGTCAAAATTTTAACAAGTAGCTTGATTATGCACGCTCTGCTCTTAATGGGTATTCAATGTTCCTCTAGCTCATATTCTTATCTGTGGTCGATTGAATTAGTGGGAGATTTATATGTTCCCTCGATCCTTTTATAAGCTGTTTAGATTATTGCAGTCTTTATAAATAGGTTAGAAGAGTATGTCATTGATGTTGGCTAAAGTCAATGAATGCTCCATTGCTGTACACAGGACAAGCATTTTGGATAAGGATGATTGGAGAAGCATTTTAGAACTGGTCACAAATGCAAAGCAGGTTGTATCCTCAGTACAAGATGTCGCAAAGAAGCTTGCTCAGTATGCCAGAATTAATAGCAGTTCAAGTTCTTCTGGTGAGATCATTTTCTGCATAAATTTGGAGCTTATAATATTCCAATTCATATGCTGTGTTCACACACCACGCTCGTGGATTCTTCTTTCATAATCATTGCCTTACATATATAATTAGGTAGCCTTTTCCACTGAATAGCTGTTTTCTCTTTTGTGGATAAGAAGCATGTATCAGTCGCTGCTTATTTTTGTTGCAACCCAACTGATGAACTTGTTGTGATTGGGTTTTTGCTCTGAAGCCTGAGGATTTGGTTTATCCTTCAGCGTGCTGCTTATTGAAATATTTATGTTTGCTTTTATGCTTTTCACTTCATAACAATTGGGACAATGCATGCAGACACTCCTGCAAGGAAAGAGGCCCTTGTCAGCTCGAGTACCTTCTCAACCTCTAAACTCGAAGAAACATCTGTCAGTGCCGCCAAGAAGGATCAAAATGGGAGTGTCTCTACTCCAGAATTATTCATACCCGGAACCGTTTACTATCTGCAGAGGTCATCAGATACCAGCCCGGAGAACATCAGCCATAAAAAGGGCATACAGCAATTCACTCTCTGGAAGCGCAATCCCGGCAACCATTTCAAGCGGATTCTCCTGTCGAGCAACTTGATCTCGGACCATAAATGCAACAGCCACTACTATGCTCTCAGAGACGTGCTTAAAGGCCTTCCGGGATCCCCCAACCCAGGAGTGTTTGACAATTGACACTTATACCTCTTCATACTCAACTTGTACTATATCGATATTTAGTCTTTGTATAAATATAAGCATGTCAGCAGCCAAGTTTTGAGATATCCTATCAGATAAACTTCAAATAATCATCTCATGTATCAGGCAATGTACGAGGTGTCCAGGTTCGAGCACACGTGAATAAGGGTCTCTTCTTCTTAGAATTTATTATACCTTCAATCAGCTGAATAAAAAAATTATAAATTTTACTTGAGTGAATTCAAAATTTTATTAAAAATTTAATTTATCGATTTTACTTAAATAAACTCAAAATCTCTATAAAGTAATAAGAATTCTGATGAGATCATATATGTAATTTCAATTTTAAGCAATGTTTGTCAAATCACTGAACTTAAGGGGCTGATTTGCAATTAAGACAAACTCATTATAATTTCTAAACGTTTGAGGTTTATTTGTCAAGATGCAAAACTTGTGAGGCTAAGTTATAATTTCTTGAAATTTCGAGTCTGACATGTCAACTAGTGAAACTTAAGGGGCTGAAGTATAAATTTAGAAATTTAGTTGACTTTGAGCAGAACTAAATGAGTTGATCACCGAATTGACTTTAACCAGAGATGAGCGGGTTAATTTTGACTTATTTGATCGAGTTGATTAGATATGAATAACGAAAATTATCATTTTGTAACTTGCTTTGGGCTGCAATTATCTTTCTAAGGCATTCAAATTTTTTAAAAACTACAGAAAGACATCAATTATAAATAAGAGACCCGAGCTCAAACCCTGACAAGCTAGATCATAGTTATCAGAACCCGGACCGGAGATCGAGCCGACCAAGGTCCCGGTTCTCGATTTTCCGATTGAACCGGTGGTTTTAATCGGTTCAACCGCCGGTTCAATTACTTAAAATAATTACAATATAGTAAATCTAAGGTGATAATTGTAAATAATAAAACAAGTTACTTAGACAGTTTGTTTGGTTAAAGGTGTCGCCTAAAATATAGAGGGTTTGGGTTCGAGCCCCGACACCTCCATATTATTAAAAATAATTTATAGATTTAATTTAACTTTAATTAAACCATCAATTACACTAAACCGGTTCAACCGGACCGATCCGGTTCACCGATTTTGTAAAAAATCAGCCGGTTTATCCGGTTCAGTATGCAACCCGATAATAATTTCAAATCGGACCGGTACCAGGTCCGGTTCCCGGTCCAACCGGTCGAACCGGCCGGTCCGGTCCGGTTCTGATAACTATGAGCTAGATAACACACCACATCTTTATGGCAGAAGAGCCAGAGGTACAAATTCCGTGTAGAGTTGAGTCTTAAAGAGATTAAGCTTTCCTGTGTTATTCTTATTTTGCTTCTTAATGATTTTATGATTGTTAATTTAATTATGTGTAGCGAATATTCGTCTCTGTCCTAGGATCCTACAGATACTAGGCTGAATGTAAATTCAACTTTTTTATGTTTATTAATTAAGAATATTTTTTATCTATGTTACTAATGCTTCTTTGAATGTTATTGTATATGTTGACTATTTAAGGGACACCTTTATATTGTCATGCGTAGTGCTTCACAGTTTAAATATGCATGCTACAATAGCTTAGTTTATGATTAAATATATTACCTCCAGGATATTCCATCTCACGAATACCGGAATCGAGATGAGCTGGATATTTTACTTACTTGAAGTCAATGTCTTTAGTCAATCGAAGACCGGAATCAAGAGTTGCCTAGCAATATTGAGTAGTTTATTTATCCCGCTTCATGTTTAATTAGGAAAGATTAGTGTATCACACTTTGACTAGTATCTGTGAGCTACGAAGATTGGAATTAGGAAATAACACAATACAAAATCAATTGTAGTCAATAATTCACTGCGTATGAACACCTGTAAGTCGAACTTGCAGTAAATTATTGAGTGATATCTCGTATTATTGAAATTGCATGATTCGGATGATTAATTTACGCCTGAATAACATGATTAGTTTTGTATGCAATCTATATGAAGTAGAATCTTGAGATGCTTTTGTTCAATTTTATCTATGTGTCATTGCTTTCAGTTTTAGTTAGTAGTAACTTAGTTTTCAATAATTTCAAATGATCGAATTCAATTAGAATTGAATAGATATTAATTAGGTAGATTACTAGCACCTAGCAAGCTTTTTGCTCCTCTTAGTCAAAAATACGCGTGTCAGAGGTGAATAGAATGCTTAGTGATTAGTCAGCTATGTGGGGATTAATCGGACGTTTAGATGGAATTATATATATTAATAATAAATGTAACAATTAATTTATAAAAAATTGTATTTAAAAATAAGTACCTTTTAAAATAAAATAAAATTTTGAATAATTAATTGGCTTGATAGCTACACAGAAGACTAAGAAATATTTAGACAATCTAGACAGATGCCTATGGCTTCTAAGAACACACTAAAATGGGTGAACACTACTATAAAAAGTTTCTAATAAGTAGCAGTGAGAGACGGAAAATAGTGAACAAGACTGGCCATGTTTGCTGGCCTCAGCTTGGTCCACAATAGAGCATATTAAGCAATTTCGATTTCCCTTTCCCAATCGATTAAATGAAATTCCACGACACTACATACATATTGTAAGACATTTTTGCATGTTTATTTTATTCATACCATAGGATTATTATTATATAATAAGAAATACATATATATATATATATATAGAATGTGGATCAAATGAAAACCAATTTAGATTTGTAAACTAAGAATCAATATTATCCTTTGATGTCATTCAATCTAACGATCCTCTTTTATTCAATTTTAAAATTTTAAATTGTTACTTTTTTTGTTGACTTTATCTATGAAATATTTTTTTCCTTATTTGTAGGGGTAATTATTCAGATGTTATTATCTTGTATTTATCTCTAATTGATTTTATTGTTAGTTTCCTTTTTAGAATAACATATTATTCTATCTTTCTCCCTACATTCATACATCCTCCCACTCTATCGTCTACTGTTCTTCTCCACTCACACTATATCGTCATCTCTACCCACATGTCTAGGTTTGATTTTATTATTTTGTTCGTTGTATTTTCCTGTCCCGTGTTATTGAAAGAGTCTCATGGAATAGACGTTTGATAAAATTCACCTCAAGTTCATCACAGCCGCCATGCTTGAATCCATTGACCAGTCATCTCATCTTCAACCGTTAGAAAAGATCTGCAATGGTGCACAATCATTGGTGCACAATTTTATGGGTTTGATGGTGCATATGTAGATCTGCTGAATAACTTTCAATGGTGCACATCAAAATTTCTGTATTATCTTTTAATGATGTATGTTTATATTTCTAAATTTTCCAGTGCACATTTTTTATGAAATAAAATTTTATATGTGAGCTATTACTGTATGTTAAAAATTTAACGGTGAATCTGGTAGTGCACCACTCCAAATCTGGTAGTGCACCACTCCAAATGATAGTGCACCGCTCCAAATTGTTAACAATTGCACCATATCATCAGAAGTGAGACATCTCACATTCATAAAAATATGCACTATGTTATACAATGTGCACCATATTAGATTCTCAAGATGTGCACCATGTACTCGCAGTGCACAACGAGATTGCAAGACAATGGAATAAAAATACTGAAATTTTAAGAATTTAACATGGCAAAACGTGGGCGGCTATATATTTCTCTAGATGGCGCTTCACGTTCTTTGTTAATGATTGCGACACTTGATGGCGAGTGGGTGAGAGATGAATTATTTTTCGCTAAGTTGACGTGAATTGAGGAATTAGACGGTTACTTCTTCCTTAATTAGTGGATAATGAATATACGACAGATTTAATGCTATCTAATTAACCGTTCTTTTGTTATGTTTTTAAATTCAATTATTATTTTTTAAAAACACATTTAATCTGGTGCATTGATTAGTTATAACATCAACGATCTAGGATGGTTCACAGTTTACAAATCCAAAGTGGTTTTCACCTGATCCGCCCCCTATATATATATATATATATATATATGTATGTATGTATAAGAAAGTCCATGTATTATGGTTTAGACTTGGACTGAATGCTTCCTATTCAAACTACATTAGCATCATTGTTAATCATTACTTAACGATGATTGTTTGCCCTATTCATATGTTTCCTGTGATTGATAGCAACGTTAACCTCTTACTAAAAGCAGGCTAGTTTAGGCTTCAGCCCTTAAGTAAGTGACATTTTGTTTGGCATCATTAAGGTTGTCATAGTCTTTCGCCGCTTGATGGTTGAAATTTAAGTGATATTTCATCGTCTAAGAGACCTCGCCAGCTTGATAATGACCTTAAGATTGTTTTAGCTTAAGATTAATCATGGATCAATTTAAGTAGCTAGAATTAAGTCATTGGAATATAAGATTACTGGTAGATGATCTACTCATAGTCAAAAGGTCCAATTTATGGAACCACGTCGGGTTGATTGGTTTAGATACTCGAGAGTGTGTATATATATAGAATGAGATTCGGTTGAGAAATCTATATTCATGTGAGAACTGAGAACTCAGTTTTGATTGTTGGATGAGATGATCTAATGGCTGGAAGAGTGGACACGTGTCAATACACAAAACACAATACACAACATGCGTACACAAGACACAAGACACAACACACAACACACCATTTTTAACTTGAGTTCTCAATTCTCACCAGAATTGTGATTCTCATTGGAATTCCATATATATATATATATATGTATAGGCACACACAAACGTCATTCTCCTACATAAGATTTTTTTTCCATACCTGCTAATCATAGCTTCGTCACATGGTCTTCACCAGTTCATAAACTTAATTATGGTTATTTGGGATCCTTAATTAAGTAGGGTTTTTGGTACGTATTTGGTGTAGAAACTGTCGAGTTTCCCCAATCAATTATCTCGGTTATTCCTTGCGAATAAGAGTGTTATTTCATTTGCATTAGCCTGACATTTCATGTCCTATTTGTGAATATATAAGCTAGGTTAGTTGCCACCTTTTCTTGTTTCCTTTTATGGAGGGATACGTTCGCCTCGATCAGCACCAACAAAACAATGCGCCTTGATCTGCAACACCAACATGTTCTGATTTCTATTATGCTTTCGTCCTATCAAGTGTGATCTCGCGAAATGTCTACGCGCAGCCATAGATGTGGGCGGACTGGAGCATGTCACCGGTTGCGCTGCATTTTCACCCTGCAAACGAATTTGATGCGCTTATCGCTGCGCGATTCGTATGCGGTGGATGATATAAGCTGGCACTTGACCAACTTGTTACTGTTACAAACCAATGAAGCAGATAATCACTATACATATACATGACTAATCATAAGTAGAAGGTCAAGACGGCTACTGTACGTAGCTCACAACTTTCAAATCAGAAGCGGATTCAGAAATATTATTAAGAAAAATTAATTATATAAAAATATATATTATGTATTTTTTTTAACTTGATGTTACGAGTTTTTCTCTTTTCAGTAGCGTCATTTGACCCGACCGTTGGAATCTGCCCATTAAATCAGTTAATTGACTCGTATTGATTGTGATTTTGGTTACCTTGAGAACCAATTATTCTTAATTAGGGTTCATAATGCCTTACTAGGGGCACTTATGATCAATGAGTTTTTGTTCATGACTAATTAAGAATAAACCTACAGGGTTGCACACAATCGATTGATGAATATTGAGTTGAGTAATAAACCGAATAAGATTCGGTCCGGAAATGATCTGGTTCAACCCGCGCCTGATTCGGATGAACCAAATGGGTTAAACCCATGGGTATGACCCATGGATATTACCCAACACAGCTGATGGGTTTGGCCCACGGGTTGAAACCCAGAAGCACGTCTCTCTATAAATAGAAGCCTTAGGCTTTTGTTTATGTGGAGAAGAAGTGACGTCAGTTCTTAAATGGTCGGAAACTTAAAAACAAAATCAGGCACATGTCTCTTTTCTCCCTCCCTCTTCTCTCTCCTTTATTTGCTCCGAGCTTACCGGCGACCTACATGAACCCTGGAATCCCCATCGCGACAACCACCAACCACACTCCTCCCCTTGCGCCACTGCAGCCCATACGCCAGCCAGCTCATATCTCTATACAGCCAATCCGCGGCCAAGTCCTTACCACCGTAGCCCATCCAGCAGCCAACCCTCTCCCTTCAGTAGCCACAATTAACAAACCGAATTTGGTTAGCTTGCTTTTGCTTTGAAGTTCATGGTGTCGAGTTTATGTCTGAACTTGTGAAAATCTAGTAGTTCATTGTGTTTGTTAGTTTTTTTGTTGAGTTTGATGATGCTAAGTTCATGGTGCTGACTTCTAAATTTGTGTTAGCTTATTTGCTGAGATTATGGTGTTGAGTTCACACCTAAAGCTCATTTCTTTGTTCATATTATTTTCTTATGTGACAACCTAGAAGAATGACACCACCACACTGATGGATGTCGAGAAATTTCTGATACTGGAAAGACAAGTGAGTGACAAAGGTAAGGAACTTGTTTAGTAGAGATGAAACCTCTACTGGCAAGTCTCACGTATGAATTTCTTAACTCCAACGCATAGTATCCTAACATCATTAATGCTGCATCACATGATGAACATACACAAATACGATTGCATGTGCTTAGAGAACATATGAATGGATTAGGATATTCAAATATTAAGCATGATGAAAGAGATTAGTCTTAATGTTTGCATGGATAACATCTCTTTAGTGGAAGGTGCCAAACCATATAGACAATGAAAAGGCGAAACAGGAACATCCCTAACCGATGGACACCAGATGATATGACTTCGACAATATTTTCTTGTGAGTCGAGGATCATAAGTTCATGGCGATGTCCATCCAAGTTTTCAGCGGTGACCTGCCCTTTTGTTTTCCAATTTAGCATAATGAAGGCTTTGATTTTCTCCGAATGCAGCTTTCCGGTCCAGAACTTAATGATTAATGTGAACTAGTGTTGTTGAGTCCCCGTTTTGATTTTGTTTTGCATGAAAAGGACCATTTTCTTCCCCTTTATCAGTGTTTTATTCTTTTTTAGAATTTTTATTGCCAGAATTGGGGGATCGTGGCCTGACTTCCAGCCACCGTAGCGAATACCCCCACTAGACGTTCCGCCGTGCAGTTCGGATTTGCTGGCTTCGGTCCGTCGCCCAAAGTTTCGGAGATAGTCTCCTTTCCATCTCCTCATATATATGATTTAGGCAGCTCCAGGTACTGCGGGTTCTTTCTAGGTGCACATGAAATGAGAGATTATTAATTCAAAAAAATTTGGAGGAGTCATCAAGTAAGCCTTGTGCACGAGGATTACTTAGCTCCACTTCATTGAATAATTCTTTGTCTAATCTATGTTCTTCAGAAAACCAAAAATGATAGAAAAAATAGGTCTTGAGGATGAAGTGGCTGGGATAAAGTGAGAAGCATCTGTATTAAGAGTAGTTGATTGAAGAGCACTTACAGCTTGTTGAGCCAAAGGTGGAAGATGAATAGATGATTGAACCGATGTCTGAACCGAAATCGATTCAAATTGGACAAAATTTGAAGAATTGGGAGAAATCCTAACTGACATAGGAGAAAATCTTGGCGCCACCTCTTGAGCCACAACATTTTGAGACATTCTAGCCGCCATCATATTCATAATATCTATAGAGATAATTGTCCCCTTAGTTGGTAACACCAAGCCCGTTGTTGTTGAAGAATGCATAACCTCCACCGCGGAAGAGAACATATCCACATCAAACAACTTATTAATTACTTCAATGGATTGAATCTAATGCTCAAATTTTTTTCTAGAAGCTAGATCCAAGAACTATGAGGGTGTGGATCAACACGTTTAGGCAGCTTGCGACGTCTATGATGATTGGGTACAACATAACGATGGAAATATGAACGGAGATGATGAATACCAATAGGATGATAAGTATGGTAGTCGAAGAACGGGCTAAAATGGAATATGCGAGATAGATGGATGCTGATGTCAATTAAAGAATTTCATGAGAAACTTGGTAGTTCAAAACGAGGAAGGAAAGAAATTCAATCTCAGAGAAGAAGACACCACACTAAATCTGAAAATGTAGATTATTGATGAGATGAAAAAAGGAATGAAGAGTAACAGATGAATTGAGAAAAAAACTACAAGAAGGACCAAGGATGGAAGGGAGAGAAACTCATGAGAGAGGAGTCATCTAAATAACTTACTCTAAGGTGAAATACATAATAGCCTCCCAGTTAACAAATAAATAATAATATTTTTACTAAATATGCATTTAATAGTTAGAAAAACATTTTAAAGGGGTCCCTCAACAAGCATCACTTATCCAAATACGGTCAACTACCATAATTGTTAAAAATGGTGCGATGAAAAAAATAATTGAACTGATTTCGGATAATGCTTAAAATCAATTTGCTTGATTTCTTAAATGTAATTGATCTTACTAAATTTGTTGAGGATTATGAATGATTCAGTATGAAAAGACGTCGTTTTGTTTATATGCATAAAATAATATTATATTCATTTTGATAATCAAACAATGTAAATTTCAATCACGAATCTAAATATTGTAATAATATTAGTTTTGGAGTGTAACAGTAAATTTATTTTAGAAAATCAGCTCAATTCTTTTTTATTGTAGCATTTTTAACAATCGTGATAGTTCAAATTGCATTTTGCTAAATAGTGATTGTTCAATATTTTTCCCCTAATAATTAAACTTTCATAATCTGCTAAACAGAAAAAACACTTTTTTTATCTATCATCTTCGAACAAGAGCGATTTCGATCCTTCGATGAAACAAAGGTCATTATAACCTTTGACACCTTTTATACTCAGAATGCCATCATAAATCATGAAGATCTTTAATGTACTGGTGGGTGACTGACAGAAAAAAAGAGCCCAGTCGTGCGGCTAGTTGAGCCAATCTAACCCGTGTCAGAGGGACATCCAAAAACATTCATGACCTACTCCACACGTGTGCACCATTACAGATCATTTGCAGACACAAGAGAATTACTTGATTAATAGATTTAATTAAATAACAAACACGAAGTCTCAGAACTGTTGGTACACAAGTATATATTCCGTATTTTCTAGTGTAAGTTGATTATACGATCATAGATAGATTGAGAGATCAGGTGGTTGTGGGTCACACATGTAAAGTTAACCCCCAACATTAGTACATCACTTCGATGACCTGTCAGCTATAATCTAATGTCATTATTGCTCAATTAATTAATATTAATTTTAATTTGAAACACCTCACGGTCACACACTCACACTTTGCTATAAATAATTACTTGTAAATATGATGTATATGTATGGGGACGATTCCACTGAGAATCACAACTCTGTTAAAAATTACTTGTAAAAAGAGGAAGAGCTCTCACACAGAGGAGAGAGACATAATCAATATTATTTAAACTCCCACACAAGAAAAAGAAAGATACACAATACACCCAAACATTAATATTCGAACCCTGACACTAAACACACTTGTTAAAAATAAAAACACAATGAAGAATAAATTATCTAGCATTATGGTAGTTGACTCATGGTCTTTCATTATTGTCTGAAAAAGTAGTGTATTTTTGATATAATTAATTAACTAAAAGTGGAATAGTGTAATTTGTTAATCTAGTGCGACTTTATAGACAGTCACTTTTTATTCACCATGTAAAGATAGGACTCTTTTATCATTTACAAGGAACTTGATTATTTTCCTTTTGTTTTCAAACTAAAATTTGATTTTCTTTTCAGGATGGGGTAGAGATCGATGATGATGATTAAGCTAAAGTGCTGGCCATCAAGCACAACCCCATGGCTGATAAAACCATTCAAAATTGTAGGGTATTAATGCGTGGCTCTCTATATATATGTTCCAATAAATAATAATGGTTAATTAAGATAATGCACCGTGCATGAACCCTAGCTAGCGTTGGTTTTACGTCCAATTATGTCTTAGACTAGCCTTATCACCAACCCTACTGCATACCTGATGTGAGAAGTTGATAATATATACATATAATGTTGCTGTAGTTTTTTATTGGAAAGGTTTTTCTTCTGGTACAGTACTTATTGAAAGAACTTTCAAGTCGGGTTGTGTTGAGATTGCATGGGTTGTTGAGGATTAGAAGTTTTAAAGGCTATTGTGTTCAAACATGATGAGCACAAATTAAGGGTTTTCGTCCCATCCACTACAGTCAAAATAAACGAGGCTTCTAAACTTCTACGCACCAGATGCAAGTGTGTAGGACATTGCTGTCATTACCATAGTCATTTCAGAGCACGGTTTTTTCTAACCTAATGAGCTTCATTTTGTCCGTGAGTTAAATCTCCCAACTAATTAATGACAAGGAAAATGCTTTGTTGATTGCTGGTTCAAATTCGAGATGATACATGATAATTCTGAATTCCTCACCATCAATAATTTTGGAGAGATGTTTATGTAATAAAAACTCTTTTACGGGTTGGCTTCAACAGGAGTAACGGTTTTGGATGATTTATAAATTGGGTTTGACTACACAAATATGTTTCTTTCAAATAAAAATTTAACTGTTTCATATAAAGTTTGAGCAAGAATGTGTTTTAAAAATATCAATCAGAGGCTTATTTCAATGATAAGATAAAATTTTTTATCATATTTGAGTAGTTGGGATTGTTTATAAAAGTAATTAGGAAGAAAATGATGGGGAAAACTCTATTTATCTGTTTATTTGTTTTCAACTATCTACTATCTAATATTATTATAAGATTTATATTTGTGTGTAAAAATTATGTCATTTGATTACCAAAAGACGTCGTTTTCTTTATGTGTGCAAAATGATATAATTTATTTTGATAACCAAACGATGTAATTTTCGCACACAAATCTAAGTCTTATAATAATATTATGTTAGGAATGTGATGGTAAATTTTATTTTAGAAAATCAATCCAATTTTTTTTTCATTGCACCCTTTTTGGAAATCGTGATAGTTCTGACCGCAATTGGGTAAGCGGTGGTAGTTCAGGACCCTTTTGAGTTTTATCCCAAAAAAGAATTTTACTAAAACAAAAAGCGTGCCTGTAAACAGCATATATTTTAATTGCTAAACGCATTATAACTTGTTACCCACCCAAGAACAATACCATTTTTGCACCGGGCAACACCCTTGGAGTACATGGGGAGGGGCCGCAATATATGCTCCGATTTTGATAGGGAAGTGCAATTCAAATGTTAATTTTTCCAAGTATTTTTTAGTCGTATTACAATCAATTAAACAAGTTACAATCAATCAAAAACTACATCGTTCCAAATTTTAATAGCCAGTAACTAATTGACATCTTCTGCATAAAAATCAGTTGATATTAAAAATATAATTATCTTATACGTATAAGTTAATTACTAACTCTTAGAATTTAAAATTGCATAATTTTCGATTGGCTTTGTGGAAGGGAATATGACACACCTCCTATCACCATGACTTTCCCTCACTAAAAACTAGAGAGCACTAGTTCAAGCAACCTCATTTTCTTTTCTTTCTCTCCTAAATTTATCTTGGGATCATTGTGTAAGCATAGATAAAAGTTAAGACATAAGATCGAGGAGTACACTAAACACTACTCTATTAATGAATACAAGGAGGGTCTACATGTCATAACCTATGTGAGACACAAGATAGTGATTGAAGTTTTATTAAATTGTGTACAGAAGATTAATTGATCAACTCATTATAAAAAGAGCAATAATTTCAGACAAATGTGACCTGCGTGACCTATAAAAATCTGAAATTATTACATCTTATCAGCAAGCAGCTTGAGATGATCGACTTCTATATTCTCTCCATCATGTTGTATAGTGTGTCACTATCTTTTGTTTGTTACTTTATTTTTAGTTTATCTATGATCTTTTCCATTTTCTCTTTGTCTTCTGATGTCCTCTGCTCTCTTCTTTTTTGATGCAATTATTAATATAAGTTTAACCATAAATAACCCTAACAAACTAATGCTTATGGGATCCCATAACTAGTAAAAATAGTTTTATTAAAAAAAAGTACAAAAGTAGGATAATTCTCATTGGTTGGAATAATCATGTGTGTTGGAGCTTTTCCTCTTTGTCTGACCTGTTGTGTTTACTATAGATGAATTGTATGATTTAATGGGCTCGATTTTTTAACATATGTCCGTAGCCCAACAACAGTAAAGAAAAATAGTTCATCTCCTCTTCTGTTAACGAGATTGGTCACATTTTTTAAGCCCAAATCATTCCTTAATCATATTTGATTGAATAAACTGAGTGTACACTGTCGTACTTGCACTTGCACCAATGAGAGAGCTAACAATGAGGCCATATATAAGATGCATAATTATGAAGCTGAAAAGGTCATGATATATAACAAGGTCATTTAGACTGAGGTACGAGGCCAGCTTAGTACGTAGAGCCTAACTGCACTTTCTCGAAAGATTGACCAACTTGGCTGGGTGATAGATAAAAAGTCTAGTTGAAATTTATAGGAAGGGTTATCACATAAGTAGATGACAGGCTTCACAAAATTCAATCATTGAAGGATATAGGTAAGTGAATTAGGGTTTGGTTTGTGCCAATAGCCTTGTTTTCTATTCATGTGAAGGGTAATTAGACGTAAACAAGAATCAAAATGGAAGTGTATAAACTATTAAAACCAGCTAGGTGGACGTATATTTATGAAAGAGAAAGATAGTTTTCAAAAAGAAGATAACTACTTAATTGAAGAATTGTACCCCACTAAAGGGACAAATTCTAATTAAGTATTCATTGCAGTATACCCACTTCCATCTCCGGTTGGTGTTTATAAACAAGGCAACATTGATCATCATCTCTTGCACTACTCATCAATCAGTCTCATAAAACAACAGCAAAAAGCCCTAGCTAGCTGCTAAACACACAATTCACAAGAGATCAATATTGATCATCATGACTGGCTCTAGTTCTCCCTGCGGTGCATGCAAGTTCCTGAGGAGAAAGTGTCTCAAGGGCTGTGTATTTGCACCTTACTTTTGCCATGAACAAGGAGCTTCACAGTTTGCAGCCATCCATAAGGTTTTTGGGGCGAGTAACGTGTCTAAGCTCTTGGCTCACCTGCCTGTCAGTGACCGGAGTGAGGCTGCACTTACAATCTCATATGAAGCTCAAGCGAGGGTACATGACCCGGTCTATGGTTGCATCTCACACATCTTTGCCCTTCAGCAACAGGTTAGTTGACTTTATTTGACCCTATAAGCCTTCTGATCTGTGTTTAATTTTTTGGGATTAGTATGATGCTGATAATTCATACTGATAATTGTTCATATTTATAGGTAGTGAATCTCCAAGCACAATTGGCATATCTCAAGCAACAGGGAGGACAAGGCCAATTCAATGGAACCAACTCGAGCACAAACCCTAATTGGTGTCATCAATTGCCCGGAAATAACCCCATCCTGCATCATCAGAATCAGCAGACACAAGTATTCAATCAAACTAACCTCACCCATCTGATGAACATGGCATCAATGGAGAGTTCAGAAAATTCCATCTCGTCCAGACAAAACCAAGTTGTTGATCCATACTCGTGCAGCTACGATGAGACTAATTCACAAACCTTGGATGAAATAGATGAGAGGAAATGGGGCTTTGAGGATGCCGATGATCTTAGATCTGTGGCATTCAGGTATATGCATCATTTATAAAAGGCACTAATCAAGATAAAATATTATACAGTGACAGTGTCTGGCTACGATGCTGAAGCAAAAGGGTCGATCTCCTTCGCTTTTGATTTCGGTGTGTGTTGCAGAGGTGGTGGTCTGTGCCCTAAATAGTCGTCAGTCATTAAAACCCTAAAATTGTGCATACATGTTTAACCATCAAGCCCTAGCTACTATATTATTCTATAATGAACTCCCTTCATATTAAATTCATCTCGGTAATTCACTCCTACCTGTTGTATTCATCCTCTCCAAATTATTGGAGAAGCATCCATGGCGCATTCTCTGACATTCTGACAGAACTAGGGATGAGGTAAATCAAATTTATTTCCTAGTTTATATATTGTTTGTAGGTGTGAATTTAAACATGTGTTTGTAAGGGCCAAGGAATGACCAGTAGTTCTGGCTATATCTATGGATTTTATTGCAAATTTTCATGTTGTTTCCTAAAGATGGCACAATAGTGTATCCATTTTATGTATTGAAAGAGTGAATTAGGCTAGACGAGCCCATATACCAATATAACTTGGACTTTCTGGGTCGTGCATAAAATTTTATTCGGACATGATGAGACTCTATGTTCCCTCCCTCACCACAGAAGGATTAGAGCGGTCCTGCTATATTATCCCTTATGCATAATTTCAGCTTTGTCGAGTCTCTCTTGCTGCTGGGATGGACCCAAGTCTCTCTTCACAAGTAGGAGAGCCCCTAATTGGTGTTAGATTTTCTTTTGCTACATGTTATCTAGCCATAGCAATTTTTAGTTTTTGATGGTGAAGAGATGGGTTGAGCATGTACACTGGAAACTACATATACTGGAGTATCATGTAACTTCAGATCTCATTTTCAAAGCAAGGGGAACACAAAGCACAAAAAAGATCCATGGTAGTAGAGTAGTGTGATATGCAGTATTCAAATATAAAACATTGAATTTTGAGATTAGACTTTTCCCCCAAATTAAGTTGAAAATTGGTACTCTCTAACTTTCTTTATCTATTTTATCCCTTATATATGCTCTTATTACTTGAATTTTTCGTAATGACTGTCTAATATATGTCACCTAGCTATGTCAGATTTCTAATAGCACATTTCAAATTCGGTGGTAAAAGAAATTATAATTCGAGCAATAAATAATAATAATGTCAATGACTAAATATAATACATTTTTTTTAAAAAATAAGTGAAATATGACACAAAAAATTAAAAGTAACAATTGCAACAGAGTATGAATTTAGACAGAAGATAATATGGGATGTGTGAAGTGCGAACATGCATCATCTAATATATTTAGAGAGAGAAAATGCATGATATCCTTAATGTGGAATGTAATCCAAGCAACCAAACAATATGTTGCAAGGGAAGTTATTGATTTGAGAATCAATCATCACTTAACACGTGTCTTAATAAATAATTAATAATATTAATTAATTATAAGACCACCTCTTGTTTTGAAGAAAACCATTCATGTTTTTAGGAAAATCACCATGTTTTCATTTGCTATAATCAAGCTTAGCATCACTATATGTATATAACTCCATGTTCGGATTTAAAATGGCTGGCTGTGTATTATATGATTTAAATTCATCTATAAAAATTTGACAGGTAAAGTATTCATTTTGGTCAAATGTTGTATAAATGTGTCTTCAAATGGACATAGAATAAGATAAAGACAGAATTATTACATAGGATTTTGAGTAAAGAAATACTCAGTCGCAAAAAAATCGCATTCAAGTATACTATTTTTTCACATCGAAATCTTAAAAAAAAAACAATTCACTGGAGATTCAATTTTGCATTCCCATTATGAATCCTCTTTAATATCATTATTAAATTAAATGAGTTCAATCCCTAGCAAAAAATTGTTCAAATATCTGCTGTAGTTCGATTTTCAGTGATAAAAGCATTCTAGTTCCTTACAAATTCTGGTTACAGAGTTTTCTGATATTTTCTGCATATTCTCCATCTAATGGTTTTATAATCATGAACCTCACAAAGATGAGACAGTCCTCACAAATTCTCTATACAATTCCATTGATCTAGAAAAACAGAAATACTCACACATAAATTCTAAATATTTATCATACTGGTCCAAAAGGAAATACTCGTTGACACAAAGAATACCCAGAGATTGAACCAGCAATACGTTATCACTTTGTTTAGACTAACAAAAAAGGTTTAGCTTTATATAACAGTGTGTTTATGCCATTCACTTCTTTTGAATTAAAATGAAATCTTGACTCGATGAAACACACGCTTGCGTAATACACATAAAAAAAAAAGCTGATTTTAAATTTAAGTAGATCTCAATGTGGCCCTTCATCACTCATGGAGTCAAAAAGACTGGAGGAACGCTCCATCCGTGCGGATCATTGTCTATGAATAGTTCCCTTGCGGATAATTAACATTAGCATTATAAAACCAGGTTTGACAAAGTTGTCGTCAAACCAATCATGATATCTTAAAGAACTGTGTTTATTAATCTCTTAGATCATCTCAGGAGACCATCTTGGCACCCCTGTTGTCCATATAGTATGATACCATGTTACAATTCCGTAACCTACAAAGCATTTTTGCTGTATACTTTACACAACAATGAGGTGTTGTTATGCTTTCGGCTAAGTAAATATACTTTATATATATACTTGATACGTGTATTATGTATCAAGTAAATATACTTTATATATATACTTTACACAACAATGACTACTTTCATCTCTTTTTTATGACTTGCAATTCGTCATTTGAGATCTTACTTCCTGAATGGGAACTTATGAAAGTAGTCATTATGCACCCTGTGATGAACTAGAGGAAAAGTGAGGAAAAAAAAAATGAGGACATGGAAAAATAGAGGAAAAGTGAATTTTTCATAGAATTCATCTATTTTTCGTTTGTCTGGTTAGAAGTGAAAAAATCATGGAAAAATGTTCAAATACTTTTTATTTTATTAAAACTTTTTTTTCTCATCGTCCATCTAATTTTTTGTCTAACTTTTTCTAAACTAGAATCTTTCTCATTTCCCACAAATTTTTACTAAACCACACACAGCCTTAATATGGTTCGATACACTTTTCATTTTGGGATTTTTTTAACACACATATCCAACAACAATAAGGAATATTTCGAACTCTAAAAACTTAGGATGAAGTCATATGTCACTCCTTATCTTGAACTATAGGATTACAAACATGGTGACCTCTTTCGGATATACTTGGTTTAACTGAATTCTAGAAAATGATCCATTTGTTCACATTATATTTAGGGCATATTGTTTTTCATTACATTGCATCTATTGTCATTATTATTTACAATTTCCAGTCAATTTTGGTGTCATTTTATCTAGTTTTGGTTTACTTCAATAATACAACTTTCCTTGACGAGAGTTGCTAATGCACTCAAATTGAGTTTGGGAAAGGTACAAAAACTAATGGTTTAATTTGCATATAATTATCCATACAAATGAATACTAATAGAGTGTTGGCTTGGTCGTTGTGGATGTTGTTTAACCCTAATGATACCACATGAATATGTTGAAAGTGTGCGTAAGCTGGTCCGCAACGAGTCTGATTCCAGTATCAAAGTGAAAATGATGTGTATTTAATTTATTTACATTTTTATCGATTCCATTTTTATACATGTAACTGGTAGTTATGATTTCTATTTCAAATTAAGTACACTATATATCTATTAACTTTTAATTTTTTTTTATGTCGAGGTCAATTAAGATTAAAATTTTTTTAGTACCTGCTTACTAAGCGTCTAAGCCAAAGGATATAGTTTAAAAAATGCTACCGAAGCTGAATTCAGACAATAATCTCGAGTGAAAAAATTACTTTAACAATCATTCCTGAGAGTCGAGGGTTCATCAGTTAACCATCCAACATGTGATAATAATTTATGATTCGTCCAATTCAAATTTGTGACAACTCAAATTCAGGCTATCCATGCAATAGACCATCAAGTATCTAAATAATATACAATACTAGAATGTAATGATATGAAGAACCTTTAAATTTTATGTAAAACCTATGCAAAATTTCTGTCAAGCATTAATTTTTTTAAAATTCACTTATAGATCCTCATTTGTTTTGGAGTAAATGTTTTAATTTATTAATTCCTTGAACTTTTATTTTGATCATCAGAATAAATTTATTAATTTTTTGAACTTGATAATTAAAATTTACAACAAAATGAATAAGATAATATATCTTGGTTAACAGTATACCCCAGTTTGAATTGGTGAAGAATTTCACTTGATAAAAAATACGCACTTATTTTAGGACACCATTGCAAAGAAAAAAGTATAGGTCTAATGCGCTGATTTGAAAGTAAATCCGTGAGCATATGTAGCTCAATGGCTACGTAAGCAATACCAAAAACCATTTCTTTAAAAAAAAACTCACTTTATACACACATCATTTAGAGGCCACGTTTGTGCTGTTTCTCAGCCATCATATCAGTCATCCTTATTTTGACCAAAAATCAACCTGATGACCAGATGACTGATTAGTGTGTATTTAGTCCTTCATCATCTTGAGGGCCAGTTCTTGAAGCTCACTCCACTCATCATGGCAATACGCTGAAGTTCTCTGCCGCTTGGCACATTCCTGCCTCTGCCACATCTCTGGCATCCCCAGCATTGCTTCTCTATTGTGTCTATTGTCTTCATCAAAGCTAGTAGTTGATTCTATCGAACTCGGCGGCGATATGGAGCTGTTTATATTATAACCGGTCTCAAAATCACCAAGAAACCTTGACACCATGGATGATGATAATGTGTTGTTACTAGTCCCAGTCCACTGCTGATTTTGGGGCTTATTTCCCTGGATCATGTTGTTGTGTGTCATTTGAGCTCTCAGTTGCATCAGCTGAGCTTGCAGACATGCCACCTTCAACACAGGTTGAAAATTTAGTTGAAAAGACTAACAAGTTTTACGCGCCAGTCGCGCATGCACAAACTTGTGTGACATCCTATATTCAAACAACTGACCTGTTTTTGAAGAGCATAGATATGAGCAACACAGCCATAGACAGGATCTCTTAGCCTTGCCTGTGCCTCATAACCAACTGTGAGAACTGCGTCGCCCCGATCATGAACCGGCACATGCAGCAGCAGTTTCGACACGTTACTAGCACCAAAGACTTTGTGAATAGCAGCAAACCTCTCAGGCCCTTGATCAGGACAGAAGTAGGGAGCGAAAATGCAGTCAGGCGCGCACTTCCTCCTCAGAAACTTGCATGCACCACATGGAGACCCAGCAGCGGCAGAAGCCATTAAAGAATAGTGAAGCACAGGAGCAGACTGGGCAATTGAGTGTAGCTATACAGAAGCTTCAGCTTCAGAAATAGATGTATTCATGGTGGGTATTCAGGGAGCAAATAGTGACATTTATATACAGATTTTTTTTTATTCAAATGAAGATGGTGTGGTGTGAAGAGTGATGTGGAAGTGAAAGACTTAATAGATCAAAGTTGATCAACAGTGTGATATAATAATAATAATAGTAAATCTGAGTCAGCAAAGTTTGATTTTGGGACTTCTTTAGCGCCGAACGCCGCACACTGAACTGCTTCCTGTTTGTCTCATTCGTACAAGCCAAGTACAGTGTCTGGTTTATACCGTCTATCTATGGCTTTGTAGTCAAACATAAGTTTTCTAAGCGTAGGAAGCTTTTTCATGCCGAGCTTTATCGTCTATGTAAGAAAATAGGAAACAAATGAAAGACAGCCTAGTAGTAGCATTGCCCAACAAGCAACAGACTGCAACATAGTACTGATGATGGCCAAGAGATATGACGAGGCGGCACTGATAGAGATAAAGATTTGCTACTGTTGGGACAAATGAGATGCAACGCAACCTTAGCTTTTTCTAGTATCTTCCTACCCATTAAGACATATGCGCACTGTTTAGTGGCGGAATACTAGGATTGGACCTAGTTAATTTATGCCACCTCAAAGGATTAGCAGTTTGAAGTTTAACTCAATGGGATTGAGGGCTTGAATCAAGTGGTCACTGTTGAAGATAAAATTAATTTGCACCTTTTCATTTTCATATCTCATTTCATTTCATTTGAGACTCTTAGTTTTTCACGTCTTTTCTCATTCCAATGTTGTATTTAATCTCCTACATATAGATGGGATCAACTAAGGATGTGTTTGGTTTGGGAGAAGGTTTGAGGAAAATGAAAATTTGAAAGAAAGTTAATTCCTCATGAAATCCATTTTAATTTTTTCTTGTTTGGATAGAGGTGAAATTTTTTGGAGAAAACACTAAAACATTATTTAATTTAAGCAAATTTTTCTTCCTATTTTTCATCTAACTTTGCATTTAGTTTTCTATCTCTAATTTTCTCTAAACCAAATAAAAGATTCCTCCTCACTTTCCCTCAGATTTTTCTTTCCCTCAAAATTTTCTCAAACCAAACACAGCTCTAAGAGATCATCTTGCACCAATACATTTACATGGTATTAGAACCATGAATATTTATCTGAAAATGTCTTTTTGTTCCCACCTTTTCCTTCACCACATATGTTTCAATCCCTATCCATCATGTCGTCATCATCCGCCTCAACAAGTCCAACTTCCTTCTCTGGCATGCCCAACTTCTTCCCTACCTCCGCAGCACAAAGCTTTTTGGCTACGTAGATGGATCTACTCCGCACCTTTCCGACTTGTTGCTGAATCAACGACGGCATGCACCATTCTTATACCCAATCCAGCGTATTACCAGTTATACGATCAGGATCAACAGGTCCTCAGTGACCTTCTTTTCTCCATTAGTGAGGAAATTCTTTAAGATGTTGTATCTACTAGCATATCCATGGAGGCATGGGACATATTAGAGCGGATGTTGTCACTGGCGTCACGTGCTCGTACAGTTCAAACTCGCATTGAGCTCACTACGACTAAGAAGTGAGACCTTTCTGCTTCTGACTACTTCCAGAAGATCAACAGTCGACGTCCAACTTGGTTGCCATTGGCGCCCCTCTTCATGATGATGAGATGATCGCCTATCTCTTGACAGGCTTTGGTCCATATTATGATGCTTTTGTCATCGCCATGACGATGAAGACCGCAGTCCTCTTGTTGGATGATGTGTACGCACATTTAATGGCATTTGAAGCCCGACAGATACAACATCAGGACAAGCTCCAACTGCAGATAGGTTTTTCGACCAATTTTATTGGATGTGGTGGGTCAAAGAGGGATCATGGTCGTGTCTCTAATTGTGCCCGTAGTCAACACCGTAGTTGTAGTTCCTCTAATGGTGGTGGTCGGGGTGGGGGAACAATCGCCCATATTGCCAAATTTATAGCAAGGAGGGTCATACTACCATCAAGTGGTGGTATAGGATGAACAACTCCTACCAAAAAGAACAGCTATCTGTGACAGTGGCCTCTACCTTCTACAAGGTGACCAATTAGTACAACAACACGGGAGCAACGAATCACATAACAAGTGATCTTGATCATCTTGCCGTCCACAAAAGGTACCATGGAAGGGAGAACATCCAAGTCGGCAACAGAGCAGATTTGCAAATTGAGCATGAAGGTCATTGCTCTATTAATACTACTGCAAAAACTACTCCTCTAGACAATGTTCTTCATATTTGTAAAATTTACAAAAGCCTTGTGTTTCGGTTCATAAGATGACACATGATATTAAAGTCTTCTTTAAATTTCATCCGATCATTTTACAAACAAGGATAGGTAATTTAGAAGGGAAAAAATCGAAGAAATATTTAAATTTGGTAGAGTCAGTATGTTTAGTATGCAATAAATGTCAATTAGCCAAAAAGTTATCAATACCCTATTCGAGTTTGGTTCATATGTCTACCTCTCATTTAGAACTTATTTTTTTGGATATGTGGGATCCTGCACCTAAATCTGTTAGAGGGTATTCATATTATGTGAGTTTCATCGATGATTTAAGAATTTTTATTTATTTATGTATTGCATGATAAAACTGAAGTTCAATGTGGCTTTCTCCAATTCCAAGCCATGTTGAGCACCTTCTTGATAAAAAAATTAAATGTGTGCAATCAAATTGGTGTGGGGAGTACCAAAGCTTCATAGCCAATTTTTTTGTTCTCTTGATATTGAATAGAGTTTCATATTCACATACTCACCAATATCGGTTCTGCTGAATGTAAGTTTATACATATCATTGAAATTGACCTTTCTCTTCTAGCTCATTCATCTATGTCCATGAAATTTTAGGATGAAGCCTTTTTGACGGCCACTTATCTCATCAATCAACTCCCTACTCATTTTGTTGACAACACATCTCCTTTAGAACGCCTTTTTAAAGTCCCACCCAATTATTCAATGCTCAAAATTTTTGGGTGTGCATGTTGGCCTCATCTTCGACCATACAACAAACATAAGCTCATTTCATTCTAAAGAATGTGTTTTTCTATGTTATATCTACCTTCATAAAAGGTTTAAGTGCCTTAATATGGACTCTCGATGTGTTTATATTTTTAGAGAAGTTGTTTTCAAATAGGCTCTCTTTCCCTTTTCCAGGGGTGCTCTATATCTATTTGTGTTATCTCAAATAGAATTCTCTTCTCTACAAATACCCAACAATAATACTAATATGAACTTTAACCACATGCAAATATTTGTGCCTGCTAACTCTTTGGATGTAGATAATCCACCGCACCTTGCCTTCGCATCCTCTCCGGGTTCTGCGCCTTGCTTTACTCCAACCCATAGTAGGGTCTAGGCAGGCCCCATGTTGGCCAAATGAAGACATCGCCCTTATTGGACTCTCCTTCAACCCGAGATTCTTTGGATCGTGAGCTCATATCTTCTGATGAAGCCCGGGTGGTGTTGATTGCTGGAGAGCAGGTTGCTGTCGCCCAGCCTGAAATTGTTGTAACTGATATTTTTACTTCTGGTCATTCATATGGAACTTGTCTAAAAATAACATAAGATGTCCCAAGGTCCTAACAGATGACACGATCACGTATTTTGCAGTTTGTTCTTCAAATTCAAAATCGAGTTTCTTCATGATGCTTTGGAACATCCTCTTTAGAACAAGGTTATGGATGATGAATTTCATACCTTGATGAAGAACAATACATGGCATTTGGTACCTGCTCGTGCTGGCCTCAATGTCATTACTTTTATGTGAGTTTAAAGTTGAAGCGTAAACCAGATGGCTCCACTGACAAACATAGAGATTGTCTCATTGCTAAAGGCTTCAAGCAAAAGTATAAAGTTGATTATGGTGATACTTTCAGTCCTACGGTTAAACTCAATACTATCAGAGTTTTTTTGTCTCTTGCTATTTGTCATGGTTGGATTTTACGCGAGATAGATATTCAGAATGGCTTTTGATATGGCATGCTTGATGAAGATGTTTACACGAACTAACCACCTAGCTATGAACATGTGAAGTATTTTCATTATTTATGCAAACTAGATATGTCTTTTTATGATTTAATGCAGGCGCCATGAGTTTGGTTTGTTACACTAAGTGCAAAACTATTGCAATTTGATTTGAAGTATCGGGTAGGTGTTTCTTTGTTCATTTTTAAGAAGGGAGGGCTCCAAATGTATACACTTTTATATGTTGATGATATTATTATTATGAGTTACCTTGGTTATAAGGAAAATTCTAGCTCATCTTCAAGAAGACTTTACGGTAAAAGACCTTGGTCCACTTAGCGACTTTCTTGGCATTTAGGTCACTCATATCTCAAATGGTCTTGTCTTGACTCAACATAAGTATATTCAAGACTTATTGTGGCTCACCAATATGCTTCACGCCAAAGTGTTTTTACTCTTATGACAGTGACAGAGTAATTGTCCTTGCATGAGGGAGACAAACTATTTGATGAAGATGAGACAAGATATCAGAGTGTTGTTGGTGCCCTTCAATATCTTACGGTGTCTCGACCTGATATTGCCTATTGTGTCAACAAGGTATGCCAGTTTTTATCCACATCAACCACTATTTATTGGGCAGTGGTTAAGAGAATTCTGAGGTATCTAAAAGAGACTTTGAAACTTGGATTATCTATAGTGAAGTCCGAATTTTCTTTACTCAGTGCGTTCTCTGATGCTCATGGGCGGGTAGCTAAGATGACAGGTGCAATACTGGTGGATATGCTATTTTCTTGGAGGTAATATGGTATCCTAGAGTTCTAGAAAGTAACCCACTATTTTTAGATTCAATACAGAGGCTGAGTCTAAATCAGTTGCTAACGGTACAACTGAATTAATTTGGATGCAAGTTTTGTAGTGTGGACTTAGATTTAAACAAAACCGGCCACCGAGTTTGTGGTTTGATAACATTGATGCCACTTATTTGTCTATGAATCCAGATTTTCATGCTTGGTCCACATCTCATCTAAATACTTGGTTTTAATGAATCCACATGTTGTGGAATCCAACATCCTCCTCCCTATGTTGTCATGCCCTCAACGAGGAACTCAATTACGACCTTATTAGGAAACCCATGGTTCTGGCACTCTGCCAGCAAATGTATGAAATAGCCATAGTATTCATACGTTGCCTCATCTGTTGCTGCTTTCTTCCTCACATGTCTTTTCATATCTAGGTGGCTTTAGCTAAAGGAAAGTATTTTGTAAAAAATTTATCCTGCATCTGACTCCATATTGTAATAGTATCTGTAGACATTTACAAAAATCATTCTTTATCAAACCTATAATAGAACAGGGAATGTCATTAACCTGAACCAATTTAAGTTTACTCCCACTAGCTTTAATGTGGTGTAGACCACGTTGAACTCGTAAAGATGCCGTTGGACATCTTCTCCATGTGTCCCTCGAGTTTTAGGGAGTTGGTGTATAACAACATCCTTAATTTTGATGTCAACATTGTCTTCATTATTAGGCTTAATGCATAGTGGTTGATCGTGGAATGTTGGTGTGGTCATCTCTCTCATGGCCCTCCTTGGTGCAACCATCTCTTCTACTTGTTTAGCTGCTCCCTCTTTGTAGTCCAGTTGCTCAGGATCCTTGTAAACTGTAATGAATTATCCTGAAATATAAGATTTATATTCAGAAAAGTAACTAGTTAATAGCGTTAGTCAAATTGAGTTGTGAAACATGACGACAGATCACTGAGACTCAACATGACGCGCGCTCAGTCTGTACAAATGCCACTTGCTTGGTAAATTAAGAAGTTTTACGCTCAGACAATTAACAAGCCATGCGCTTGGGTAGTTAAATAATCTTAAAAAATCAAAACTTAAAACATTAACAAGCCACTAAAACACACAATTAGCATGTCCGCAAAAATGATGCAGATTTGCACAACACCATTATTGAGAGTGTTATGGAAATAAAAAGCTTATACCAATTAGTCGAGTAGACAACAAACATATTTCATGCATGTTTATATGGTAAACAAACTCTTCATAGGATAGGCCATTATCGACACTATAAAATGATTGCAAGGAAATACAGGTTGTCAGATTATGCTACTAAACAACATTCATATTTTTTCATGAAACTAAGCAATCTTCCACTTGAAGCTCAATAAACATAACATCAGAACATAAATTTTTTCATAACAATAATATCACAACTATAATTTACAAGTTATCTCACTTGAATTACACAAGGGAACTTAGCCTCACATGGCCACGATAAAACACCCAATGAGCTCCTTCCTTCGACGATGTCCCTTAGGGTCCTCCACTCGCAATCTTGGGTCAAAAACTTAAGAGAATCATGTGATAATAACTTGGTGTTGTAGGTTGACGCAAAAGTATTTCCACACCTCGCAAGTGAGAAGTTCTTATACAAGTTAAATCAAAGTTATAACCGGTAAGACCGCGTCAAACATAAGGAGCAATGGCCGGGCTTATCTTAGTGGCCTGTACAATCATAGTGTTTATCTATTCAGTTTTTTTATCATGAATCAAAGGTTGGTTAGTAATAGAAATAAACTAGTCCTATGATACACTTTACCTAAATCTCATGAAGATACTACTCAATCAAATAAACTAAGTTTATATTCTTATTGGATGGTTATGTTAATCAAATTAACAAGCATGTCCAATTTGGATCTAAGTTAATACCATGTCATTTCATAGTGACATCCTAAACTAAACATGAATAATTAAAGATGCAATTAATTGGAATTCAACAATATATGTTAGATACCCCAATTCAGAGTGGAGATCAGCAGCTTATCCCATCCTTGACATCATCATAAAGCCATTCTCATGGCAGAGCAGAGTTTTCTATTGTCACACATATAAGTTAAACAAGAGTTATAATATGATAAAGACAAGGAACCTAATAAGAAGATATAAAAGTAGACTTACTAAAATCGAGCATCCTTACATGAGAAGTTAGGATTTGTGAGCCATAGGACCTGAGTTCACTACCTTGTCATGGTCTCAAATTGAACCATGAAGAGAGGAGACTCACTACAACTAAGATATGCTACAACTATAAAACTAAAATGATGTTGAGAGAGTGGCACTCTACATATTAAAAGTGTGTGCAGAATAGTTCTTCTCTGTAAGATGTTTTCTATTGAGGTGCTAAGAGGCCCTTTTATAGTACAAGTTGGTTTACGTTCGTGGCCTTGAAAAGGGGTCTTGAAGAGAGGAGCGAAATCCTCCTTTCTAAAAGCTGGGATTCCTTCTTGTACTCGGTTGAGTAGAATTCTAACTAATTCTTATACTCGGTCAAGTATGTGTACTCGGACCGAGTGATTTTTAGCCTTACTTTGTACTTGGACCGAGTAAGGTCCTCAGACCGAGTGAGTTTTCCTTCTTCATCGTATGGCCTTGTGAGACACAAATAGTCTCGCCATCAGCTCGTTTACTGTCTACTCGATCGAGTATAATTCTACTCCACCAAGTAGATGCAGATTTTGTGGAATTCCTTAGGTTTTGGTTTGTTTTTGCTTTGCATTGCTTCTTTTTGCTTTTCAATCCTCTTTTAGCCTTTTTTTTCAAAATGAGACTGGAACACTTGAAATGGTGTTAAATGATTCGAAAATTGGCGCAAATTACTAATAAATAGAGCCTTAAATCGTTCATATTTTTGCCCGATAAGAAATCTACACTTAGAATTTATTCGCCTTGAAAAATAATAAAGAATAAACCATAAGAGAAAAGATACGACTAAGACAATCGGTCTAGTCCCCTAAGTGTTTTTTCTATTTCCTCCTAAGTTTTTTATTCTAAAAATGAAAATTCAAATTTCTAACTCACTTTCATAGTAATCATAGATGCATTTAGCTTAAGCATCAAGCCTTTAAACCATCGGGTGCCCCTAGTGAACGAGTTCTAGTCTCATGAGGGTTTTTTTTACTGGATTACCCACAAATCCTATTTTGCTGACAGATGATGGATGGTTTAAAGTTCTCCAGTCTAGCCTTTTAAAATGTAATAAATCTTCCTTCAAAATCATTTTTGACAATTGAGGTATCTTTCTCATTAGAGAGAAAAGCCTTCATTACTGCTAATCAATATGAAGGTCAGAAGTTTTACTCTAAAATTTTACCAGAGTTTCAACAGAATTACTTAGTTAACTATAATCAACCATTCCAAACTAGTAATACAAAATTATTCCACCAACTATTAATGCTAGCAAGGGCTAGTCCACGATGTATGGCTAAAGGTTCTTTTCAAGTCTCCAAATCAAGTCTTGGTCCATAAGGGAAGCGGAATTTGGAGAAGTTTTTTTTAAAAGATAACTCTTTCAAAATTTTAATATTTTTGTGTAAGAGAGTCCTCACCAAATCTTTCTTTTCAATAATTTGAATAAAAAAATCAAATACGAATAGATACCAAAATATTGTCAAGTTTTTGTGTGGAAGTGGATTTTGGCATTTGGTCTTTCTCCTTCCATATCTCTTATTTGGCATCGGTCTTTCTTTCTTTCAAAAGTTTAGAGAATTTATCTTCCCCCTTTGAAGAATGATTTTTTTAGATATGGAACATTGGAATCGTGAAATAATTCCACATTTAAAATTTTGATAATATTTTAAAGAATTTCATATAAGAGGTTTTTCAAGCAAGTTTCTTAAAAGAACAATGAGTCACCTAAAAACATGAGGTTCATTTGAAATTTTAAGATTGGTACCCACTAATTTGAAAATCATTGATCATTTAAAACTTATGTTTCTGAAAAAGTCAATACTATAAAAGAAGTCAGAAATTTACTTCATACTTTGAAGCTAGGGTTCAATAACCCATTTATTTTCTAATCATTTGGAAAGAGTTTTTTATAAATCAAAAGTAGACATAAAGTTTGAAATCCATCAAAGTCAATATTTTTGAAATTTTTGAAATTTAAAATGTTTGAAAAAGATAAAAATGTAAAAAGATAGAAATTAATATAGTCTATTCTAAAGCTAAACATTAACAATAAGTCATGCATGTACCAATATGTTTGAAATTTTAAAATCATCTACAAGCATGCGCTGTGCTACCCCCTTTCTAAACTTTACTTAGTCCCTTAAGCATCAAAATTTATAAAAAATAGGTCATATTAAATGCATGTAAAATGTATCAATTAATTAATTAGGTAAAGTAAAAGAGTTTTACTTCCTGTGATCATGCTGTTTATGCGGATTAATTTCATGCCACGTGTAACAAAACAAGTAGCAAGACAAGATATTCAAAATATTAGCAATTCAGATCATAATATCAAGTCAAATAAAAAGCAAGCATCTGAAACAGAAAGCAAAGCAATTCAAAATTCAGGAAATATAGAAAAGTTTTAAATTGCAAATCAAATTGCAGATCTCATGAGAAGGATCCACTATGTCGTCCAAAATGACATTAGGTAGGAGTGTAAATAAAAATTAATAAAATGATGAATTGAATCAAAACGAACCGAACCGAACCGATAGGTTCTGTTTGGTTTAGAATATTAGAGGTTCAGTTATGGTTTCAAATTTTGAAAAAATGATGACTAATGGTTTGGTTTGGTTGTTAATTTTTCCAAACCGAAAAAAAATTAGGATTTTATATAAATATTCTCCTACTTAGTAATTAAAGTAGTTAATAAAGTTCATGAATAAAATTAATTGAACCAAATTGAACCATGTGGTTTGATTTGATTTGGTTTTTTAAAACTAACAGATCGGTTCGATTTCAAATTTCTCAAACTGATTACCGACAGTTTAATTTAATTTTTTATTAAAAACCAAACCAAATAGTTACACCCCTAACATTAGATAATGCCCTAAAATGTTGCATTAGACCCTTTTTTTGTTGTCTAAATCTTAGGCAATGAAAAAGGTCTGTCACCTTCGATAGTCGTCGCTGATCCCCTAAACCAACAGATTTTTGACCTAAGGTAATAGTACGTTCGTGACTACATGGTTGGAGGCTAAGGCAATAGTTTTTTTAAGGCAAGAGTTGCGAGCTATTGCCTTAGAAATCTTGAGCTTGTTGCCTATTCTATGAATTTTTTCTGTTTCTTATTCTTTTGGTAACAAAATATTGTTGTTGCCTTATTCATATTTTGGGCAACACATTTTTGTTTGTAGCATTTTGTTTAAGAACATCCTAATAATTTAACACGCACTTTAAGCAACACATTTTTGTTATTGCATTTTATATAAGAGCATCCCTATAATGTAATACTCACTTTAGACAACAGGTCTAATTTCTTCCATATAGAAAGTATTGTAGTTGATCTTGAACATTGCTCCTACATTTATCCCAAAATATTTTTTACAAATTATGTCAAATATATAGCTTGCAAAGTACAGTATGTGGCATACAAAAATTCTAAAAAAATTCACTATAACAAGTGTTCTTGATCCAAAAAGAAGTTTGAGCCGTAGCACTTGAGCCTTTGGTGTTGAGGATTTTAAAACTAACCTGCATAACAAAGCAACATGCACATGTCTGCCTCAGATTATAAAACAAATTTGACATGCTACTCAGTAAAATGCTTACAAGCATATTTTAGTAGCTTAACAATCAGAAATAGATGTCAGCAGCTACAAACGGTTTCCAAACAGTACTCCACCAGAAGCAATGTAATTTAAGGCAACCAGAAAGAGATCATAGCAGCACTGTATGTCCAAGCTTGCAACCCATAACCCTAAGAGACATAAATAATATTACACGAGAACCCAACATCATCAATCATACACAAGAACCACGAAACTTACTAGTGTATGTTGTGTCCCGGCAGGCATAATAAACAAGTTTAGCAGATTCAGGTCCTTGTAATCAGTAAAAATAAGAATAATAACACAACAATCTTATTTGCATTATAACTTAGCAGTGCAACAATAACATTTGCTAACAACAATTGAAGAAAAGATAGATTTTAATATCTCTTAAATATATCAAAATATGTTCCAATAAGTCAGAACTGTCTTAAATATATTCACACCAAAACTATTTAAACTACATGTAATGGTAGAAGTTGATGGGTTGCATTACGCCATATTTGTAATGGTCGTTGGGTCTATGTTCAATGAAGGTACTTGAGATTTCAATTGGGATAGGATCATCTGTAACACACTGGCTAGCTTTTCTTCATATGCATTGGCCAAAGACTTGTTCTCTTCAGTTTTCTGCTTATTGAATTCCTCCACAAAATCCTTTGAAATTAGTGCTTTTTGTGTCACTCCCCCTCCATACAAGCAGATATGGCGTTTAACTTTGTCTTGTAGGAAAAGAGAGTTCATGGAGCACTCAACTTCATTGCTTTTTTCCCTTGAGCACACCAAATTCTAAAAAAAAAAATATTCATTTCAGTGTGTTTTTGTTACATATTACACTCCCCAAGCATATTAAAATTTACAATTATAAATAAATACAAAAAATATATTCATATAATATTACTGAAAAAATGCGTTCATATATTAGAAGCTTACAATGATCTTGTCTCTCAGATCATTCTCATCCCTCTTACTTATCTTAGCCTTACGAGTTTCCACAAAAAGGCATTTTCCTTCTTTTACTGCAATAGAAGTAAAATGTTAATATTTTGAAATATAAGTTAACATCGCTATATTTTTATAATTCTACGTAGGCAACCGCGACTCTTGTAAATCTTTTCGGACCAAAAGTGTGAATAGTGATCCTTGTTGTCAATACATTAAAATTCTCAACGTTCCTTTGAACTTGATTTCTGCACAGATCAAAAACAAATATTTAGCTTTATGTGCATAAATGGTTAAAGAAAAAGTAAAGTGGAAATTTCATCACTTTATGGGCTTTTGAGTTCCACATTGCAATCAAATCTTTTAGCATCCTCTTCAGAATCTTATTTGGATAGCTTGCTAATCCGTCCGCATCGTTGACATATTTTGAAAAGTGCTTCCTCTTCAGACGTCACTTGAACGACCTCTAATCATCACATAGTGCTTGCATCACTCATTTCTTTCACTCTTAGGTACAATGTGGTGTTACTACAAATAAGTCAATTTAGAATTGTTAATGAGAATTTTGAATTCATAAATATTATGTAGTTTAATTTGCTAGAAGGAATTACCAAGAAATATTCCTGCAGTTCACTCTCAGGTACAATGTGATGCAGTCCTGTTAAAATTAACGCATGTGAGATCAAAGGAATCATTCTATGGTGGAAACCATTTGCAGTGAAATAGAACTGCCTTATACTTGCCAAAATAGTCAAGTTCAACTATTTCCTTGATCATCCCATAATATACAAAATTCTCAAGAATGCGACTGTGGTCTTTAGAACTTGTCAAGCTTGAGGTAAGAGATGCAAGAGACATGTGTGAGCACTGTGTTTTACAAATCTTATCACGATCAAAAGTGTGAAATTTATACTCATTTATTAGGTACCCTTTGAACCTTCTTACCGCTACATCATGTTCTTTCAATAGTGCCTTTAAGTCCATTGACACCAATCTATCATTTTTCTAATCTAGTGGTAAGCCATTTTGAAAAATCTTTAATCTGATTATGAGCCTCACCCATCCTTTCCTCTTGCCTCTTCGAGTTTGCTGCTAGCTGACCAAGGTTTCATGCTCACTAATTAGTTAAAGAAAAATATTTGTCAAAAAGATGCGTGTTTATAGAAAAGTATGGGATAATGGACTTCTTGATGGTTAAGGGAAATAGTAAAGGATTCATTATATTACCTAACATGTCAATATGTTCATAGTTAAAAAGCACATAACGATTTGCCTTTGCCAGGGTGTTCTCGTCCAATATGTGCCTTTTTTATCTTAATGATTTGCCAACTCCCAGAGGTCTTCCAAAGTCTGGGAATAGACTTGATGTCCCGCCTTTTTGCTTCATGACTTGTTTTTGCTTTGTATTATTTCTTGTCTTCAGCTTCCCATCATCTCAAGATATCTACTACAAAATGTTAAACACTCCTCAGCCAATTAACCTTCAGGGATTAAACCCTTCATCCAACACCTATTTTTCAAATAAGACTTTAATTTCACCAAATACCGCTCTTTGGAGAACATCCAGTGGTACTGTATATCCTTCAACTTGATTTGCTCAAAACTAAATGTATAGAAAGATGCACCACAACGTCGAAGAAGCTAGGCACAAAAATCCTTTCTAGTCGACAAGAAACTTCTTTGATATCTGCTTGCATTTTGTCTAGATCTTGAGACTTGATTACCTTTCTGCAAACCGCTCTAAAAAAGTAACAAACTTTATCATTGTGGCTATAACTTGTTTTAGTGAAATCCCCACACCAATGACTTATAATATGTAATGAATTAAGAAGTGAGCGTCATGGATTGTGAAACTGAAGATATTCTATTCGACAGAACTCACAACTCTCAAAACATTTGAAACTATTCCATCATGAAATTTAACGGACTTGATGTCCTCGCAAAATTGTAACTTCTCATATTTTGATATGGAACTCAAGAGGGAGGCAAAGAAACACGCCTATGATCAGACCCTTGATGCGGATGAAGCACGAGCCTGATTCCCATATATTTCAAGTCTATGCGGCGTTGAGGTGGTCCTTTCTTTTTCTTTGGATATCCAGTAACGTGTCGATTTTATTTTCACACACGTTTTTCTTTATGTGCATCACATCGAGATTGAGCTGCAAAGTGTTTATTCTCCAATAAGGTAAATAAAAAAATGATCTCTTTTTCAATGGGGAACTATTCCATATACCCCTTTTTTGTCACTTCCTAAATTTATTTTCAAATCCATCCAGTTCTGCAACCACCTCATCCCTCGACCTAGTAACCGGGGCTGACCTTGTTTTACAATTCCATCAAATACATTCTTATTCTGACTCCAAAGATGATTCACATCAAGCCAACATTGATGTCCCTAGTAAATGCCTTTTCTGTTATTATGCAGATAACGCCAACATGTGTCATAACCACAACAGGGACATGAACATTTTCCCATTGTACTACAACCGAATAACATGGCGGAAGCGGGAAAGTCACTTATGGTCCAAAGTAGTGCACTCCTTAAGTTGAACATTTGATTACTAGATGCATCATACTTTCGAACCCCAACCCACAGCTAATATAACTCCTCAACAAGATGTTGATATGAAATTTGCATGTATGCCACATGCAAATATATGTACTTGCACGTATGCCACGAGAGAAAATCAAACATGGAAGGATATGGACAAGTTGTCATGACTTTTCCCATTGTGAAAGTTGTCAAGAGATGTGACTATGCAATTTGACTATGCAATGAAAAGAGATGATGTGACTATGCAATAAAAGAGGAGGATGTGATAATGCAAACATGGAAGGATCGGATGGGATGAAGATGAGAGGATAAAGGATGAGAATAGATGAAAAAATTATAATGTAGATATGTATAATTTTAAAATAAAAGATGAATTGAGGTGATTTTGAGTGTAGATATGATCAAATTTTAATTTTTGGTTATTATGAATTTTTAAGATAATTAATTTAGAATTTGTTGGTTTTTCTCATTGGTTTATTTTGGTCTGGTTAAGTTGGTCCGGGAAAGCCGTCCCGGCTGGTTCAGCTCAGCCGGGAAACCAGCTGGTACGGTGATGGCTTTACCGGTTAAAATATTTTACCCCATCCTCTTCCTGAAATGTGCGGCGAAAACTTAACCGATAAATATTTAACTGATACTGTAACAGCCTTTTTAACCGATAACAATTTTAATCGGTATTTTAACCTTTAATTTAACAGATAACAATGTACCGGTTAATTTTTAACCGATAAATCTCAAACGGTAAAGGTTTAAATTTTGGTAGTGGAACTTCACAATCATTGACAACTTCTTTAAAAATATCATGGATCATTTATTCCATGACATCATATTCCTAAAACCAATGTTATGATGGGCAGTTGTGTTTAAGGATGTGATTATGCCTTCACTGTGGAAGCTCCAAATCTTATACCTCGTATTAAATTTGTGCATCAGTAAGTGGTCGTAAACCACTTCTATAGTGTTCCAATAGAGTTTAACACATTTGGAGCACGAGGAGAGACTTAAAGGTTTGTCATTCGCATCCTCACATTCTATTCTTACATTCTCGAAAATGTAGTCTAGAAATTTTTCTACCCCAATTGTGAATTGAGGGTGGTATGAAGGGAGATCGATCCAATCTTTATTTATGTGCATCATGTTTTTTGAGTCCATAAAATTAGTAAAATAAAAAAACTAAACAATTGTGTAAAGTTGTTTTAGGCTGACATTAATTAGTGAAGATACCATATGATTACCACAGCCCTTTATTCCTAATAGCTCACCTCGTCTCAAATAATTTTTAAGCATAAAAAATCATTGTACTGGTTATATTCATCAAACAGACTCAATGCGCAATCAAACAACCATAAAAACACTCATTGAAACAGTCAAAATATGCAGGAAATGTGGGCTGGTAAAATAACAAGTACCTTAACCATTTTAACAGATTTGTTTAGAGTCATATAATCATTTTTAGCAATACCATCATCATCATCAGAGACTGGATCTATTTCAGGTACGTATTCATCATCGTCTAAGTCCACCATTGGCTACTTTCCTTACAAGGACACTTCTTTCTTTGGTGCTTCTACTTATTTTATTAAGCCACTAGCATTCTCCTCCGATCTTAAACTTGTTATTTTCTCTACATTCTCCTTAATTTGCATTTTCCTTTGCTTCTCATAACTTGTATTCTTGCCCGTGTTTAATTTTGTAAACTTTTTCTTTTTTTACTGAGTCTAACCTCTAGAGTGGAAGGACCATCGATCTTGTGGTTCTCTTCATAGTTTCAGCTAATAAAAAACAATAACCAAATGTGAGCTCACAGCTGACCCACGTGTGAAGTCTCTTGATTAAACTCAATGCTTAGTGTGGATAAGGTTCA
>NQLW01000865.1:26297-37625 GCA_002312845.1 Kalanchoe fedtschenkoi
GATTGCAACTTTAATCCAGCCATTGCAGCAAAGTGTAATGCTTTTATCAGACATTCATTTTCCAACTCATTCTGATCTCCCAATCTGACCGCCATTGGAAACTGACCTCAAGAAAATGTTCATAGATAAGAGATGGGAGGATCATGAGTGTACTAACAGCAACAACAACCTAAGCAGTATTTGAACAGGTTGATTAGGATGTTGAATTTCGAAAAGAGGCCAGCTTATCGAAATTGGAGGCATGCACATCAACTTATGTCTATTCGCCACTTAATTAATTGCTTGATTAATTGATACTGGCCCTAGCCTTAACAATTAAATCAGCTGTTGAATAATTGCAAGAAAACATAGATTATCAGACTATGCTATTGAACAAAATTCACAAGATTAAAACTCAGTAAATATATTCCAGATCCTCAGGCACTAGAAGGAAGATGCACGCCTAGCTGCAATCTTGAAAGAGATGTGAAGGGGCGCGCGGTCCGAAGCTATTCTCGGCAGGTGCTCAACCTGTAGCGCCGGGTACGAGCTGAGAAAGTGCCCATGGATGAGGGCCCTGTCTAGCCTGACGCAGACCCTGTCCCTCCCATCCTGGTTGTTCGACCACGTGAAGGGAGCCCCAATAAACCCTGTGTTGGATACGCCTGTCGTTTTCATAAAGGCATTGAATTCATGCATTCCCCCGTCTTTCCCACGCGACCCTTCTTTCTTCTAATAACGTTAAAGTCTGCTGCGATCATCCAGGGCATGTTGTCCACAGGCGCCTGCCTGATCAGGTTGCTCTAAAGTCTCCTACGATTTTGCCGACTTCCAAAACCATAGATAATGCTGACCAGATTCTTCACATTTGTGGATTCGTACGTAACAATGCTAGTAATGCACTGCTTGACATCCTTGACGCTGATGTTAATGGTCTTGGGGTGCCATAGAAGCTAGATGTGCTGATTAACCTCAAATTTATTGCAGTGCACTTCGAAACCCAGGCTAAGCGCCAACTTTTGGAGCGCTGAGCCTCTAGATTTAAGCTCTAAAATATTGATGAAGGAGGAGTTGTGCTGGTGCACTAATTGATTTAGGTGGTTTTTCTCGGAGGTTTTGGCCGCACCCCTTATGTTCCATATTGTGGAACTAATCATTTGGGCGAGTTGGGGTTGGTTTTTGCAGCCCTGGAGCTGCTAGTCTGGCCTGACTTGCTCTTGATTTTAGTTTTCTTCTTCTTCTCATGTTTGGCCACCGCTGGGTTGGCCGCTTGTTCTTTTCCCGCTCCTTGCTCTCCACCTGAGCCATCTCTTTCTTGTGTTTTCTAATTTAGTCCCTCGGCTTATGAAGTCCGAGCCCTCATCATCGATGTCGCCCATCTGGGTCTGCCTCTCAACCTCCGGATCTGGCTCTCGCTCGAGCGGTAGTTTTGAAAACTCCCACGGGGGGTTCTTGGTGACTACTGACACACGTAAGTGTCTGGGGTGGGATGCCTTTCTCGGACTCTTGGGCTGCGCTGATCTGCTCAAGTGCCTGGGTGCCAGTGTCCCGCTCAAGGTCTCTGGACGGTATTAAAAAGAATTGAGAATTCTCCCAAAACTCGCTACGGTCTCACTACATGAGGGATATTTTGAGATTAATTTATTAGCCAATCATCACATGTCCACTACCAACATCTACGAGTTAATCTCTGACGGCCATGTGTCTCACTCACTCATTACACATGTTACACACTCTCTCCCTACACAAACTCTTTAATTTTTCTTTTTAATTTTTAAAATCAATTTATGTAATTATTTTGATATTATTTTTGTAATTAAATTTCATAATTATTTATAAAAATATAAGCTTTATTTTAATATTCTTTTGGATATTTTTTTCAAAAAAGAAAAAAAGCACAAAGCCCAATGTACAAAGAAACAAAACACAAGTTCAATAATTTGTACATTGGACGTTGAGCTTTGAAATATGAACTTCAAAATACAAACTATGTACTCTTGTTCTTCTTGTTTTACGAAATAAATTAATAACATATCGAAAATGGATCCTAATTTAAATCTTACATTTTTTTACAAATGAATATGAAATAACTCGGTAGTGGATACATTAGCATCAAATGGTCACTCTTTGGTATCTATTGTCTTATTTTCGTCTAGCTGACTCTTCTCGGAGATTCGTCAAGCCCTTCTTCGTGATGCTTAGCATACTATTTACAATCGTCAAGCAAATTAATTTTTAGCTATATTTATTTGCATTACTTTTATTTTGTGGAGATTAATTTTTTCAGAAACTCTTTTTAACCATTGATTAGGCTTTTTGGTCTCTATCTAACATAACTTGGGGGGATCGTCCGTTCTCTAAAAAAAGTAGTGATCCACATTTTTTTAAAAATAATTTACATGTAAAAAAAATATAAAAACCACCGTTTTACGTAACCGATCGCATATCCTTTTATAATTAAGTAAAGAGATACACCAATATCGTAAGTGATTTTCATTTTTCGTTTATTCGCCAAGTTCACAACCATCCGTCCCAATTAAGGAAAATATTGGTCTATTATATCCTTTGTTTCTCCTTTAAACTTCTTATTATATATTAATTTTTATTTTTCTTCAATTCATATTACGATCAACCATACACAATATTATATACAAACTCTTAGATAAGTTGTCTCTGTAAAAGAGAGAGCTCTTTGAAGTCCCACAATGGCGAATTCCTCCACAAAATCAAATCCACTCATATTTTCAAAAGTAGAACTAGGCATGCCGATGATATCTAATCAAATTTGTCACTCTTACTTTGAGTGCAAAGCTTGCAAGATGGCGTTTGTTGACATAGCAAGTATGAAAGAGCATTGCATGAGGCACAAAACTGAAAGGAAGTTTTTAGAAGTTGTTGGATTGAAGTGTATGAAGAAGAAAATATCTTCCCCAAGTTTAAATCCGCTCAATCTCACTCTAGCATTACCTTTTCTGGAGCCAACCGAACCTTGGCTTGAATTGAAATTGTCTTGTAATGAGCCAGTCGAATGTAAAGAAAAGACCGATGACATCGATACAACATTGAAGCTCTAATGACCACTCGCAAGGAGGCTAGGTTATTGGTTGTATGAGTGAGTAAAGAAATGATGCTTTATTGTTTTAATTTCTCAAGCTATGTCGTTCATCCATATGTGATACAGAAGAATCAAATTCCAATCTTTTATAATGATAATCTTTGATTGAATAATGTTCTTCAATATTCCAGTCATCGTTTTTTATTTTGGAAAACTCAATCCTTTAGGATGGGAGAAACTTCGGAGAGGAACGTAACCCATGATCATTTTATTTCTTTCAATAAAAGTAAGAACTAAAGCCAAGAAATTCATATTATGGCTTTCTCGACTACAATCAAATTTAAAAACACAAGAGATTAAATAGATCTTTTTTATAAGAATGAAGGTCATTTTATTTAATAGTGAACAGAAAAGTCATATGTGACCGGCATAATAACAAAGCGAACAGTGCTTTACAAACGACGAGAAAAAAAACAAAGAAGAAGCCCTATTGAATAGATATTATTTATTTCCACACTTTTTTCCAGTGGCCAAAGAGATTCGCTGAAGAACTGGGAAATTTTCCTATCCATTTTCATAACTACGAGACAGTTTCTCATTAAACTTCCGAGCCATTTTCATATCAAATATTCACATAAAGACCAAGTCACTTGAATGCCCCAAAAAAATTTTCAATGATCCAAAAGTTTTTGATGATTTTTCTAAATTTTTCGAAGTACCTTTATTTTTCAAGATTTATCCAGTCTACATTGCATTTTAAAATATTTTATATTCTATTTTGTTTTTTAATATAGTAGTTCATAACTATAGTTTTTTCTTTATAATCTCAATTTACAATTGTAATTTACTTGTATGGCTGTTAGGGGTGTACGAAATCCAGTCCGGACTGGAAAATGACCCGGAACCGGACCGGATTGGACCGAATCGGTCCGGACCGAAGGATTCCGGTCCGGTCTTCAGTCCAACAATTTTGAGATTTCGGTTTCCCGTCCGGACCGGAATGGACCGGTTTGTTAATTTTTTAGTAAATACTTTTATTTTTATTATAATACTTATATACATATCTTATTTAATATATAAATAAATTTATTTTAAATTCATACTTTAATCAGAGTTAGTTATTTTTTTATTAATCCGGTTCAAACCGGTCTGGTCCGATCCAAACTCAGAATTTTTCGGTCGGGTCCAGTCCAGACCAATTCAAATCCGGTTCGGTCTTCAGTCCATAGCATATTTCAATTCCGGTTCCAGTCCAAATCGGTTCCAGTCCGATCTGGTTTTGGACCGATGAACACCCCTAATGCCTGTTAACTATATCAGACTTGGTCACATATTTAAAACGCAGTCCACAGTTCTAATTTTATTAGAAAAAAATAAACAATTTCGAATTACAGGTTGCCCTTAGAGGACATACAATTCTAGATTCTTAAAATTATAGTTGTAAATTATGATTTAATTTTTAAATTGCAGCTTTTTTTAATATGAATACGTGTACTTTCAATGAAACATTATTTCTATATAAAAAAATCACAATTTCAAAGCCCGCAATTTCCTTATAGATACACAAATTTCTTCCAGTCTTTCATTCTTCTTCTTCAACGCCTCTCTCTCTCTTCTCTAGTCCTCCAACATATCCTCTAACATCTTCTTTCATCATTGATTTGGTTTTCATTTACTTATTGATAAACTATCAATTTTAGAATTTTATACTTCTAAAATTAAGGGATTTATTGTTTGGTGTTAGATAATTTATGTATGAGTGTTTGATATTTTTTATTATAAATTAAGTACATATTTATACTAGTGCTTTTAGGTTCATAATGAAAGCACTTTGTTCACATTGTACAAAATTATTGACACAGTGATGCATTCTCTTTGATAAGATGTTTATTAAGGCTTTATAAATGGTATTGCAATGAGCAATTGGCTTGTACTCACTAACTGAAGAAGATTGTTCAATTTTAGAGATGAGAGCCAGTAGAGTAGACTTGATGGATTTATGCATTTTATTGAATCTGAAGAAAGACCTAGTTGCAGCGCAGATATCCAATCCAATGATGGAAAAGAAGCTTTAAATTTTACATTGAATCCATCCACCCCGGATTTTTTTAATTACACATTTTAATGAAGGCATTTCTGATTTCTTCATCAGAAAAGGGGGAGCAAAGCTTACTAACATCTGTATCGGAGAGGATAAGCCATAAGAGAGTACATTGATTTAGTGGAGAGCAAGACTGAATTTAGATCTCCATATTTTGCCCAATGCATTTAGCCTGCTGATGCAAGTGAATATATTCATATTTGGAAATCTTAGTAAGAGCAAAAATAGCTTCAGCTTCCTCTTGCTGGAGTGTGAAATATGAAGAACTATTATGAACTTGATGTTATATTTTTTCTAGCTTTGTCCTCATTTATCCACTCTAGAAGATATTTAAGAGACACTTTTATGATAGGTTGTAAGTAAAGATTTCTTCAATGTTTATAACTTTTGATGGACATGGAAAAGGTCAGTAAAAGTGTCTAAGGAATTCTAGGAAGCTTTAACAATTTTTAAAAAAAATTCATTAGCAATAGAGAGGCATTGCAAAATTGAATTTTTTTTTTGGGTTGATCCAGAATTAACTTTTTAAGATAGTATGGATATGATCTAATATTTCAGGAGCAAGAAAGACAACAAGAGAAGCAGAAAAAGATGTCGCCCATCAAGAGTTGCAAGCAATTCTATCCAGTTCACATAAAAGTCTACTTGCACCATCCCTTTTATTATTCCAAGTAAATTTGTGGCCAGTATTATGAACAGCAGTAATGGCAAACCTGACAGATAGTAGAGAAGTCAACAATTTCTAAGAGAGTAACTGGAGATCCCAGTCTTTCATCAGTGTGCAACAAGCAATTTAAGTCATCTAAGATGGCCTAGGTAGAAGAAAAAGTTTCATTCAAGTTATCTAGATCTAACTATAGAGCTACTCTAGATAGAGGTTGATTAAAAGCATAAATGAAAGTGACATAGAAGGACTGAGAACTTGCTAAAATAAGGCAGTGAATAAACTGAGACATGTTTGTGTACTTGAGGACTTCCATCCAAGCAAAATTCTTCTCCTCTGATTAGAGTCCTGAAAATTCTAAAAATATCAATCATCATGATAGGAAAGTTTTTTCTTCACTAAGTCATAAATAAATTTGGAAAATCTTAGTTTCCAAAATACCAAAGAGTTGGACATTATTAGAGAGTACAAAGTTGAGAACTTCTTTTTGCTTTCAAGGGGAATTATGACCCCTAATATTCCAAGAGGCTATATTAATCATGGAGATAATTTGATTTATAGTTGGTGGCAGAATCATCACTTCCGAGAGACATCATTTTTGGAATAGTCTTCTTTGGATGATTTTTGATACCTTTAGCTCTGCCTCCTTTTCTTTTAACTACAACTTTGAACTCGTCTTCATCAGTAATAAGATTTGTATATGGGGGTTTTGGAGAGGCAGAAATTAAAGTTAATTCTTTCACAATGGGAGAACTTGAAATGGGACAATAATTATCTCTAAAGTCTGGCTCTCAGGAACTATAGTAGAGGATGAGTTGGACTGAGTCAAATTTCCTGCATTGGAAAAATTGTTTGTCATTATAGAAGAACTAAGTGTGTCACAGGGAGACTTTGACAATAAAATGGCATGACTGTGTTTTGGACCTATGTCAGACACAGAAGCATTTTCTTTTACAGCTGAAGGATGAATAACAAGATCAATAGGGTAAACAATGATTTGAAGACTTGTATTTTCTACTCCCTCCTGATTATTAGTGTTTTTTTCTGAATTATCGAAGAAAGTTGGAATATCCTTTTAATTGATCATTGTCTTATCTTTTGATATCCACTGTTGCTTAAGATTCTTGTACAATATTCAGTTTTATGCAAATATTTTGCAGCAGGTACAACGGTTAGGCTTCCACTCATACTTCATTGGCTGGTGAAGGACTATACCATTGGGGTCATGAATATTAATCCGATATAGAGGCTCAAAGCTAGTATGAAGCTCCACACACACTCTAACATATTGTAGTCTTTCTTGTCTAGCTGTGAACCCCATCAGTGCATATCGGCCTACCCAATGCCGCAGCGATCTTATCCATGGCTTTGTATCGCCATAGATGCAAATTTAGATTTGGAAATCCAGCCAAAACATGTATGGTCTTTGCTGAATTAAGATTGAGGTTCATACTTCATAGTCGGTTGCCAAGACTGAGCAATTAATGGCCAATTGTCAAATGGGCATGGTCTTTGTTTCCATAATATCGTTCATATTGGTCTTAGACTCAAAGAAAAATAAGAAGATCCCTCGACGTTATTCCTGCACAAAGACAATTCTCTCATTCCTCAATCTCTTCCTTACGTAATTCTTCGTAGCGTACAAGGAGGGAGTCATGCCAAACACATAATGTTGTAGTCCAATCCAAAATACCCTCGGACCATATTTCCTCCTCCAACTTCACATCTGGACCATATTCCCTTGACGAATGGATATCAAATTTGTGTTCTTCCCCTAACCTTTCATTTCTGGTTACAACTGAGGCTCAAGTACCCTGAGTAGATGAGAATGTATTTTGTATAAATTTATAAATAAGATCATGGCATCCTTAATTAACAAATAAACTTCACGTTCGAATTTTTATAGGGCATGTCATCAACAAAACGTGTAAAACAAAATAAATTCTCTCATTGAAACACTACATAAATTCTCTCATCGTCTATGTAAACATGGTTGTAAATCAACAAAAAAAAATACTCTCATTTTGCACATATGCACCTTGCCGGCAGGAAATCCAAATTGTTGACTCTAGAATTACATTTTATATCACCACGAATACTAAAAAAAATCATCTCACCTCCCCATATAAATTTCCCTTAAAAACTTCACCAAGCCTCCTACAATTTTTTGATGGGTGGCCCATATTTACTGTTCATCAATAAATAATATTTGAGTGGAAGCTGAATACTTTCCATTAATTTTGAGATCATTCGAATAATATATTTCTAATTTTGTAACATTGACCTATTCTCTTTTACTTGTTATTTAAATAAAATTATTTGTGCACATGTACCTAGGGGTGTTCACCGGTCTAAAACCGGACCGAAACAGACGGGTTTGGACCGGATTAATAAAAAAATAATTATTTTTAATTAAATTGTGAATTTAAATAATTTTATTTATATATTAAATAAGATATATATAAGTATTATAATAAAAATAAAAGTTTTTACTGAAAAATTAACAAACCAGTCCATTCCGGTCCGGACCGAAATTTTTCGAGTTTAGACTGGACCGGACCGGAAACCGGAATCTCAAAATTTGATGGACCGAAGACCGGACTGGAATCTTTCGGTCCATTCCGGTCCGGTTCCGGGTCATTTTCCGGTCCGGACCGAATTTTGTACGCCCCTACATGTACCAACCACTTCAGTGCACATTTTTCACTAATTTTAAAAAGAATGCATTAAGTATCAGTCTATTAAATTTCTCCAATAAATAACATTAACTTCTCATTATTCACTCAATTTTATCTTAAATGACATACATATTGGGACAAAGGGAATAATCATTTTGCCCGTGAAATTTCGATGCGTGTGTACTTTCTTTGTGATTATTATATCTATCAGTGGCGGATGTACATGTGAGTCAGAGGGGTCAAATGACTCCACCGAAAAAAAAAATTATTCCTATAATATTTAACTCGTTTTATAAAAAATTCTTCTATTCATACCCATAACCCGCCTTCCCCAGATTATGTACACCTTAACGGATGACCCCTCGCTTCACCCTTCTCCAACATCAGGTCCTTAACATAGTTGCGGAATACATTATGCTGGCACTTGAAGTTGCACTTTTGTCAAAAATCCATTGCAAATCTGCTCCGCCCGCACCTTACATCTCTCTACTCTCGTTTGGCGCCGCGCAAAGAAATCTACTTCAGCCACGCCATGCTTCATATCACTCTTTTAGAACCATTTAGAGATTCATAAGAAACTCAATTTTGTCATGGAAATAATGTTGCACTCGGCCCAAATTCGAGGCCCGTTTTTTTAATTAAGCCCAATTTACAGTTTTTTTTTAATTTAGATATTCAATCATTTATTTATAATTAAAGTAACTCTAAATTTTTGTTTTTCAAAGAAAAAAATTAGAGCAGTTGTATATGATACCCGCAGCCACAAGGCTAATAACTGTTTCGTCATTTTTTTATGCCTTTGAAGTTAAAAGTTGAAGAAACTATCGGTAGATTAGTAGATGAAAAACTATTTACTTCATAGAAAAAAATTGTTAAAAGTTTATAGCGAAATTATTTATGATCAATTTCAAAATATGAAAATTCTATCATGTAACGAACAGTTATATTATTTTTAATAAAATTTATTTTAACCCCACTGATTTACATTTTTGGATCCGCCACTGATATCTACTATAAAAAAATAAGAAACCGAGAAAAGATGGATTGCTTTGTTAGCCGAAATTAGATATATACCTTTTGTGAATACGAATATTCACTTTGTTACGTTGCTTTGGGACCCAAAATTGGATCCTTATGGCATCTCTACCTGACGTGTATCCATCATGCCTTTTGACGTCCCACCTCATATCCTCTTTTACTTTTTTAACTTTATGCTAAACATACGTAATTACTTGAAATAATTAAATTGTGTTTATTGAGAATTTGACTATCGAAAATCCACACGTCATGTTCTATAAGATTGATTAACAAGAGATTAGTATGACAAAATGAAAATAGCACTAAATTAGAAACTGTATTGGCTTTAGAAACACACCTGTTAAATCTGTCGAATAAACAAATTTAGAAATCAAATTACGAGGCTCCTCCAATTCCGTAGGCCTTTAAAACTGCAAATCAACAAGTGTCTCTTTCTTCAAGTTTCATCCGGCGCCTGCTGCAGGAGGACCCCAAATGAGATGCAACTAGAGGTTTGTTCTGTCTTCCATTCTCTTCCATGGAAAATGTTTGCCAGCATGTTTTTGAATTCCGTGATGGCCCAGTTGGTAGGCCTCCTCCTCGGTTGCAAAGAAAGTTTGAACCTTGCTGGGAAACTTTGCACCTTTCCATGTTCCCTTGGCTGGACTTGAATGTTTGAATTTGAGACGCTATCAATTATAGAAAATCATGTTCTTCCGTAGAGCCGTGTTATCACTGTTATATTGAATCTGAGTTGATGGAGTTGATGAAACAGTTGTTGAAGAGAATGGAGATAACTGTGTTCAGAGCAGCTCTGGAAGAGATTAAAATTGCAAAAACTTCAGAAGGTGAAATACTCACAAAGCCCTTTTTGGATGCCTGCAAGCACATGCTGCCTGTTGTCGGTAATTAATTATCTCATCGTTTCTTCTGCCAATCCATCTACATTTGGATAGACATGTTAGCATCGTATGGCTGAGTTGCTTTGGGTGATATATGACATCCGCCATTTTTGTTTCATGGCAGATAAGTGTGGTGCATCCATGTCTCTCGTCAAAAATATTGTTGATGCTAATATAATGGTAAGCAGACTTTTCGCTTCATTAGATTAGTCGCCATTCGTGCATTCCAGAACTTTATCCCCTCGAACATATTTGTTGAGAAGCCTTACATTCAGAGTAACTTATTGATGTATGATTATGAAATTAGAGTAATTTTATGCAGAAATTGGAATCCAGATACTTGTCGAACCCAGCCAAGTTTAACAATCTGCAGAGCATTTTGCGAGCTGATGCTGCAGCAAAAGCAACAAAGTCCTCATCCAGTTGTACCACGGCTCTTCTTTGGCTCACAAGGTAGGGGCTCGAAGCTCGATACGTTCAATTCTTTCAAGCTAACCTGAATGCTGCAGCTACTTGCATTTGGAGTGCTGTAATTAATTTGTCGAAATGCTATTGGTTTTTTTTCCGGTGTCACAGGGCCATGGACTTCTTGGTGGAACTGTTTAGAAATTTACTAGATCACGAGGACTGGTCTATGATACACGCGTGCATGATTTCCTACAACAAGACGCTGAAGAAGTGGCACGGCTGGATTTGTGGCTCAAGTTTTATGGTCTCACTGCCCACTACACCCCAGCTTTGATCTTTTTTTTCTCCTCGTGTCTAATTAATGGAAGTTTAAACCGACAATTTTCAAAAACAGGCCATTGTGAAGCTTGTTCCAGACAGGAACAAGGTCATGGAAGTAATAGGAGGAACAAAGGATGTAAGACACGACATGGTATTGCTATGCACAACGTTCCCGCCATTGCTTGAGCAGAACCACAAGTACT
>NQLW01000865.1:48032-70863 GCA_002312845.1 Kalanchoe fedtschenkoi
CATATGCAAACATGTTTGTGTATATATATTTTCAGAAAGCAATGGCTTCCTTCCCTTTTTACATCAATTATGAATTCTCCTCTGTGAAAACTGAAAACCATTATATTCTCTAACGATTCTAACTGTAAAAGCTCGCAATTTTTTTCATAAACAGAAAAAGAAAATTACATATAATGGAAACAAGGGGCACAAACTTGGTTTGGCAAGCCAGCGATCAGCACTCGACCCCACATTGTTTGAGGATGGGGCCAGTTTGCTTGGGCAAGAAAGGAGTCCGGTTTTGCCTTCCCATTAGACCCTTCAGGAACGGATACAGGTGAACAATTACCCAGAAAGCGAAAAAAAGCTTCCCAAACAATGGACCCCAAGAGCCATATCCATTGTTGATGGCATCTGAAACACCAGCAACAACACCAACCATATTTAGAATGATTAGAGTGGTTGGCGGGATGAGAAGAGTTGTCCATTTGAAAAGGTATAGCTCTCCGAACTCTGCATCGTCTGCGGTTTTTGATGTTTCAGTAAAATTGGTGTCGACCCCGGCTCATGCGCCAGTCTCATGCCTTGGGTCACTGGGCGCGACATGAAGGACCGAATGACTAAGTATTCGAGAACAGCTCACATATTCGCCTTGATTAGAGACGAAGGCTGTGGACGGATAAAAGAGGAGGGCAGGATATCATACTACATGACATCCAAAGACAAGGAAAATCTCAGACACGGGTTGAGGCAGGCTCTGCGGATCTTGGTTGCAGCTGGAGCGGCAGAGATGGGAACACACAGAAGCGATGGCCAGAGGTTGAAATGCCAAGGTATTACAGATGAGGATTTTGAGGCGTTTTTAGATGAGGTGAGCATAAATGGAGGGCCGAGATTTCGAGTTTTTTTGCAGGAATAACGTCCTTCCAAAATTTGTTATCAAATTCGCAACCTAGCTTGTTTTTTTTTTTAAGACTATCCTTATCGCTATTCAGTATAACGAAAATACCCCATTTTCAAGCGACAATTACACGTGGATCCACATGGTCCCGCGTGGTGAGTCACCTGCTGAGGTGTTATTTGCGGGTTCAGTATAGCGAAAATAGGATAGATTTTCGCTATTCTGAAGAACGAAATTTCAATTTCGCTGAAACCAACATCGAAAACCGTTGCGCTCTTCCGTTGAGGGAATTTGGCCAGAACATTTCGTTGTTGTGAAGAGCGAAAATGGCAGCCTAAAAACGGCAGACTCCATTTCTCTCCCCATTTTCGCACAGACGTGGAGTCGGCCCTAAAATCGCCTCCCATTCAACCACCGCGGAGAGCCGCCCTGAATCCGGCCATTTCGTCACCTGTAATTGCGGAGAGGGATTTTCTTGTCAAGATTTAATATTTCGGTAAGTTCAATTTTAGGTTTAATAGTTAGGTTATGCTTATGCCTGCAATGTTAGGGTTTTAGGGTTTCGTTGTTTGCTTTAGCGAATTATGAATTTCTGTGTGTGGTTGTAGTGGAGACACGTCGGATGGTGTTGTAGGTCAAGTAATTCCATTTGTAGGACTATTTGTTCGTAAGAAAGTCACTAATAGATGTCAAATTGTTGGATGACATTTATCCGTAGAAATGACGGGCAGAAGGTCTATTTTTCATGGGGCGGAAATGTCGACATTAGAGACAATTGATATGCCAGTTGTAGATGAGTACATGAATGAGCAATTAGAAATTTTAGATGAAGAAAACTATGAAGCAGAAATGTTAGCAAGAGAATTGTTTTCTGAAAATGGCGATGATGATTTTGATGACCTTTGTGTCGATGATTACGGAAATATTGTTGAAAGCACAGCAAATATCGAAGTGGGAGAAAGTTTGCACGCCATGGAAGATCCAATGGATCATGAATGGGGTAATTATGTAAACGAGATGGATGATGCCCCTGCCGCTAACATTCCCTTATTTTATGATTACCCTTGTTTTGACAATTCTTGTGATTGGCTGAATGATCCCAAATGAATATGATGGCTTCGTCACTTCCCATTCAAAAAATAAATTATTCAAGGGGCAACGTTTTGTATCTAAGGACGCGGTGATACATGTTGTGCAGTTGTACTCAATCCTCAATCGTGTTGAGTATAAAGTTGATAAATCAGAGCCATGTATGGTCAATTTGAAGTGCAGGATAGACGGGATCGGTAGAGTGCGTGTGGATGGCATTTCAGGGCAGTGAAGAGGAAATCTTCCGTAATGTTCGTTTGTAGTGTGTATGATGGTCCGCATACCTGCGACCATGACATAATACCAAACGACAATTACCATTTGAACAAATATTTTATTAGTTGGGAGATCAAGGACGTCATTCAAGAACGAGTACGTATCTCGCCACTTCTTGTGAAGGAGATGATATAAAAAAAATATGGATTCGACGTTTCATATTTGAAAGCTTGGTGGGGGAGGCAGAAGGCATTGGAGATTCTTTTTGGTGATTGGCAGAAGTCTTTCGATCTGTTGCCATCCTACATGGACACTTTACAGAAGGTCAATCCGGGCACAGTTGTATATTGGCAGAAGACTGAGGTTGACGGGAAGATGTACATTGACAGAATGTTTTCGTCTTTTGAGCCCGCAATTGAGGCATTCAAATATTGTCGGCCCGTATTGTCGGTAGATGGCACACATTTGTATGGGAAGTACAAGGGAACTCTGTTAATTACGGTTGGATTGGATGCAAACAATCACGTGTTGCCCCTTGCATTCGCACTCGTGGAGAGTGAAAACAACTCGAGCTGGCCATGGTTTATGAGCTGTATCAGGAGGGGTGTAACAGATAGAGATGAGTTGTGCGTTATATCTGATAGGCATGCTGGCATAATGTATTCCATGAGCCAGCCTGAATGGTCTCCTCCACGAGCGTATCACAGGACCTGCGTGAGACACTTTGTCAGTAACTTTCAGACGCGTGTGCGAAAGAAAGAACTTAAGAAGATGTTGGAAACAACTGCTTATTTAAACCAGCCTCGGAAATTTCTTCCTGCCTTCAGAGATTTGATTGATTTGCTGAAGTCTGATGTTGATATTTGTATGTGGTTGCGAGAGCAACCGAAGGATTGGTGGTCGCTGGCATACGACGAGGATGGCAGGCGTTGGGGCTCGATGACAACTAACGTTAGTGAAGTGTTTAATGTTATAATTAGGAGTGGTAGAGACTTGCCTGTCACAGCCTTGGTTCATTACTGTTTCAAGCAAACGAACCATTACTTTGTTAGTCAAAGAGATCAATATCGAGGCCACATGCAAGAGTATTCGCCGAGGCTGGAAGAGAAAATTAAGAAGATGGTGACAAAGTCCTATTGTCATCGTGTAACCAGGTACATTCAGGCCATTGGAGAGGCATCTGTATTGATTGGCGGGTCGAATCATGTGCACACTGTACACATGAGGAACATGACATGCACTTGTCGCAAATGGCAGGCATTCCATTGCCCGTGTGCACATGCCCTTAAGGTCGGAGCAACATTGAGAACAACGAAATACTATGGTGTGGCAAACGAGTACAAGATGGAGGCTTATTACAATACGTGGGCCCCGGTATTTCATCTCATGCCCGACATGGCGTACTGGGAATTGGGTCCTTATCCGACACAACTACCTAACCCTTGGTTCATTCGACCAGCTAGTAGAGGCAGACTCGAGACGAGGAGGCATCGAAACGAAATGGATGGTGTTGGAAACAACAGGAGAAGAACTACGACTCCAGCGATGAGGAACCAGAAGAAGTGTGGTTTATGTCATGAAGTTGGGCACAATCTTGCGGGTTGCCCAAATCGCATATGAAATATTTGTGTTTGTAATCGTGTTAGGAGGGTTTAGGTTGTTCACCAATTACGTTTCCAAACAATGTATTTGACATCTGTCATGTGTTTCATTTCCATTAATGTAATTTTTATTATACTTCGTTTACATTTTTTTACAAATTAAGTTATTGAAACTCTATATTTGACATGTATCCATGCTTCAGTAGTGAAGTATGCCTCGCACACGTGGTGGACGTCGGGCCAGACCTGCTTCAGCACGTACTGACTCAGATGTGCAGGATCTTGCATTGTTAGACCATCCAGGTCCTATCGACAGTTCTGTTCTGCACTCCCAGGCCACTCACCGATCGAGTTTAGTGTCGGATGGCGAGGTTGGTTGTTAGTGGCTTCATGTCATTTTCGCATGTTTATCTTATTTGGTGGTAACTTCAACTCTTGTTTTCTGTTTCCAGTTTGACCGCGTATGTGAGGTCAGGCATCACAGGATGTGGGATCTGGATCTCGAGTCGCACCTTATGTTGCGAGGATGGGCTTCTACTCGTGGATGATGGTGCAGAACATGCGGGCGGATCATGCACTGATCACTGCTCTGGTCGAGCGTTGGCGATCAGAGACACACACATTCCACTTTCGTGGAGGAGAGATGATTGTCACGCTTCAGAATGTGGGACTTCTGACCGGGTTACCAGTGAACGGACGAGCGGTCACTGGTAATGAGTTCTGTGCTGACTGGGGACGCGTCTGTGAGGAGTTGTTAGGACGTGACCCGGAACGTGGCAGGTCACCATACTACGTGCATCTGTCGTGGTTCACGGAGCACATGTTGATTCCCCCAGACGATGGTGACAAGGAGACGTTGATCCGGTATGCCAGAGACTACGTCTTATGCATGCTGTGTAGATCTTTGCTCACGGATTCTACTGGTAATGAGGTTAGCCTGCATTACCTTCGCCTCCTAGCGGACGTAGACGCGGTTCGCACGTATAGCTGGGGAGGAGCTGTTTTGGCGTGGCTCTACCGCCAGCTCTGTAATGCTTGTGCTGGGAAGCACAAGCAAATTGGGGGAGCATTGCTACTTCTCCAGTTTTGGTGCTGGGAGCGGATGTCGTTGGGTCGTCCGCAGCAGGTTGGTCTTCAAGCACACCAGTGGCCTGATGAGTTTGGTGGTATTCCGCTGATGATGCCAGCCATATCATATGTGTAAGTACATCGAGATCTGAACATATTGTCGTTTTACTGTTTTCATTTGTATATGTTGTGATAACCTTCAATTTTCTAATTGTAACAGACGATGGGCGGGGACGAGGAGCTACACGCAGGGCCCACATCAGGTGTTGCTGTACTATTGAGATCACCTTGACCGACAGAGTCCAGATGATCAATGTTGGGAGCCATATCACGATGATCGCCTTGAGGGGATCAACGAGCTATGCCTACAGGGCCGCCAGATATGGACGGCAGAGGTTCCGTTGATATGCTTCCACATAGTGGAGTGGCATTACCCTTCTCGGGTAATGTGTCAGTTTGGTTAGCAGCCGCTTATTCCTGAACCTCCTAGAGATGGCCATTCTGATCTCCATAAGGTCACAAAGAGGAAAGGGAAGTTAGATTGGGCTTTGGAGCACGAGAGATGGATTGCTCTATGGGAGCAGAGAGAGAATGAGGTGGTTGCTGGCTCGGAGGAATATGATCATCACATGCATACTTCATATATGGTTTGGTATGACAGGATCACGCGAAGGATCGTCCAACCCACCCACTTTCATATGAATGCCTATCAGCCGACCACTAGTGAACGCACAACATTGATAAGTTGCTCGAACTTATTTGTTTTACTCCGTAATGTTTGTTATGTGTTGCACTTACGTAAAACATCATTTTGCAGTTGAAGACCCTTGTGCGGTCGTGTAAGGCGGCTGCACAGATATTCCTAGGAGAAGACTCTGCAATGAAGAGGGTGGCGCACGACTTGTTTCATTCATGTCGAGCTGATTTGCGTGACATGAATGAACTCGCTCACATTCCCATAGATCCCGAACTTATTAGAATGCCTGAAGGTTTCCTCAAACCGATTGTCATCAAATTGCATATATACAATTTATTATTTCTAACTTCACTTTCTAATCGTGCAGTGGGAGAGTCCAGCTCAGTCAGGGACACGGGAGTGGATGTCGACCCCGAAATCATGCATGATGAAATGGCAGAGGAGCCTCAGCCAGCGGAGCAACAAATACATCCCAGACAGTCTACTCGAACCAAGAGGGATCGAATTCCTTATTCTCCATCTGCACAGGAGCTACTAGAGCGTAGAGACCAGCAAAGAGAGTGGACGCGTAATGCTCGTCGACGTGGATGAATGATGCGTTTGGGATGTAATACTACTCTAGGCCTTTCAGAAGTCCATGTTATCTTATTTGTAAACTAGCCGAAGCTAGTCAAAAACACTCGAACTTATTTGAATGTTAACAAACTTAATGTTCCGATATTTTTGGATTAATGTGCCTAAATCATACAGGAGTGCTTTCACTTTTTTTTTGTTTCTTCAATTCACTTGGTGAAATGGGGAGAGAAATGGAGTCTGCCGTTTTTAGGCTGCCATTTTCGCTCTTCACAACAGCGAAATGTTCTGGCCAAATTCGCTCAACAGAAGAGCGCAATGCGGCTTTCGCTGTTGGTTTCAGCGAAATTGAAATTTCGTTCTCCAGAATAGCGCAAATCTGGCCTATTTTCGCTATACTGAACCCCGCAAATGACACATCAGCAGGTGACTCACCACGCGGGACCACGTGGACCCACGTGTAATTGGCGCTGTTCACTACAACAAAAATGTGGGGTATTTTCGATATACTGAATAGCGAAAAGGGTAGTCTGGAAAAAAAACCAAGCGGGGTCGCGGATTTGATAAAGAATTTTGCAAGGACTTATTCCTGCAAAAAATTCTGAGATCTCGCACGGAGCATTGGACTATGTACTGTTTGGCGCATCAGATGGGGAGCTGCAGAATGGGAGTCAGTGAGGATGAAGGTGGCGTGGATGAGAAGGGTGAGAGTTGGGAAGCCTGTGGGCTGTTTGTATGCGATGGAAGTGTTTTGCCAAGTGCTGTTGGAGTGAATCCCATGATCACCATCGAGTCCACTGCTTGCTGCATCTCTAAGCGGATCGCTGAGTCCATAAAGACCAGAGGCTAAGACGCTTCATCCTAGCTTATAAGGCCAAATGCTAAGACTCAACTATGCCAAACTGATGTATTAATTACCTGCAATAAAATTGCATTCATGGGGTGGGTGTTTACGCTCGAAAATGACGTAAACATTCATCAGATGAGTTATTTTCATTAGAAAACATTCATTTATATATCAAATGAGTGATTATGTTCATCAGATGAGCTGTTATGTTCATCAGATGAGCAGGTATGTTCATCAAATGAGTAGGTATGTCCATCAGATGAGCTTTTATATTCATCAGATGATATGTTCATCATATGAGCATGTATGTTCATTAAAAGATATGTTCATCAGATGAGCTGTAATGTTCATCAGATGAGTTGTTATGTTTATCAGATGATATGTTCACTAGATGAACCATTATGTTCATAAGATTAAAATGTGAAATATTTTAATGAAAACGATACAAAACGATGTCGTTTTCGAGCGAGAACATGAATGAGTGCTTTAATAAAAATGATACAGAATGACGTAGTTTTCGAGCTAGAGCATCCATCAAGGTGCACTCAAGAATTTGCGGGACCTGGATGGACAGCTGCCCAGCTGTCCACCCAGTGGAACCGCCACTGCATGTATCCAATCTTTGCAAGAAAGCATTCGGCTCGTATATTTCGGATAAAGTTTAAGATTTTTGTCAGTCCCACGTCGCGTTCAAAAATTTAAATATTTTCAAATCTAATGGTAAATTGACACATGATATTTTATATTTTCAACACGGCACGTAACATTTTTTAATTACAGCGTCCACAATGGGACGCAATGGTTCGCGTAGGCACGGGCACAGTGCAGAAACAAAAGGCGGCTCTGTTTATTTAATAAAGAAACTTGTGTTCAGAGATATGGTTTATTGGTAAAAAGATAAGAGGATAAGGACCCAATTCCCAGTACGCCTTGTCGGGCATGGGATGAAATACCGGGGCCCAGGTATTGTAATAAGCCTCCATCTTGTACTCATACGCGACACCATAGTATTTCGATGTTCTCAATGTTGCTCCGACCTTAAGGGCATGTGCACACGGGCAATGGAATGCCTGCCATTTGCGACAAGTGCATGTCATGTTCCTCATGTGTACAGTGTGCACATGGTTGGACCCGCCAGTCAGTACTGATGCTTCTCCAGTGGCCTGGTTGTACATGGTTACACGATGACAATAGGACTTTGTCACCAGCTTTTTAATTTTCTCTTCCACCCTCGGTGAATACTCTTGCATGTGGCCTCGATATTGATCTCTCCGACTAACAAAGTAATTGTTCGTTTGCTTGAAACAGTAGTGAACCAAGGCTGTGATAGGCAAGTCTCTACCACTCCTAATTACAGCATTAAACACTTCACTAGCGTTAGTTGTCATCGAGCCCCAACGCCTGCCATGCTCGTCATATGCCAGTGACCATCTCTCCTTCGGTTGCTCTCGCAACCACATACAAATATCAACATCAGACTTCAGCAAATCAATCAAATCTCTAAAGGCAGGAAGAAATTTCCGAGGCTGGTTTAAATAAGCAGTGGTTTCCAACATCTTCTTAAGTTCTTTCTTTCTCACACGCGTCTGAAAGTTACTGGCAAAGTGTCTAACACACGTCCTGTGATACGCTCGCGGCGGAGACCACTCAGGCTGGCTCATGGAATACATTATGCCAGCATGCCTATCAGATATAACGCACAGCTCATCTCTATTTGTTACACCCCTCCTGATACAGCTCATAAACCATGGCCAGCTCGAGTTGTTTTCACTCTACACGAGTGCGAATGCAAGGGGCAACACGTGATTGTTCGCATCCAATCCAACCGCAATTAACAGAGTTCCCTTGTACTGCCCATACAAATGCATGCCATCTACCGACAATACGGGCCGGCAATATTTGAATGCCTCAATTGCGGGCCTGAAAGACCAAAACATTCTGTCAATGTACATCTTCCCGCCAACCTCAGTCTTCTGCCAATATACAACTGTGCCCGGATTGACCTTCTGTAAAGTGTCCATGTAGGATGGCAACAGATCGAAAGACTTCTGCCAATCACCAAAAAGAATCTCCAAGGCCTTCTGCCTCCCCCGCCAAGCTTTCAAATACGAAACGTCGAATCCATATTTTTTTTGTATCATCTCCTTCACAAGAAGTGGTGAGATACGTACTCGTTCTTGAATGATGTTCTTTATCTCCCAACCAATAAAATCTTTGTTCAAATGGTAATTGTCGTTTGGTATTATGTCATGGTCGCAGGTATGCGGACCATCATACACACTACAAACGAACATTACGGAAGATTTCCTCTTCACTGCCCTAAAATGCCATCCACATTGCACTCTACCGATCCCGTCTATCCTGCACTTCAAATTGACCATACATGGCTCTGATTTATCAACTTTATACTCAACACGATTGAGGATTGAGTACAGTTGCACAACAAGTATCACCGCGTCCTTAGACACAAAACGCTGCCCCTTGAATAATTCATTTTTTGAATGGGAAGTGAAGAAGCCATCATATTCATTTGGATCATTCAGCCACTCACAAGAATTGTCAAAACAAGGGTAATCATAAAATAAGGGAATGTTAGCGGCAGGGCCATCATCCATCTCGTTTCCATAATTACCCCATTCATGATCCGTTGGATCTTCCATGACGTGCGAACTTTCTCCCACTTCGACATTTGCTGTGCTTTCCAAAATATTTCCGTAATCATCGACGCAAAGGTCATCAAAATCATCATCGCCATTTTCAGAAAACAATTCTCTTGCTAGCATTTCCGCTTCATCGTTTTCTTCGTCTAAAATTTCTAATTGCTCATTCGTGTACTCATCTACAACTGGCATATCAATTGTCTCTAATGTCGACATTTCCGCCCCATGAAAAACAGACCTTCTGCCCGTCATTTCTACGGATAAATGTCATCAAACAATTTGTAATCTATTAGTGACTTTCTTACGAGCAAATAGTCCTACAAATGGAATTACTTTACCTACAACACCATTCGACGAGTCTCCACTACAACCACACACAGAAATTCATAATTCGCTATAGCAAACAACGAAACCCTAAAACCCTAATATTGCAGGCATAAGCATAACCAAACAACTAAACCTAAAATTGAACTTACCGAAACACCAAATCTTGACAAGACAATCCCTCTCCGCAATTACAGCCGACGCAATCGTCGGATTCCGGCCGGCTCTCCGCGGTGGTCGAAGGGGCGTTTTTTGTTTTCGTTCTTCGTCTGCGCGAAAATGAGGACCGAAATGGCCACTGCCGTTTTTAGGCTCAGAATTTCGCTCTTCCGAAGAGCGAAATTTGTTAGAAAAATTCACTCTTCGGAAGAGCGAAACCCGCTTTGGACAATTTCGCTCTTGCCAACAACGAATTTACATTGTCGCTCTTCCCAAAAGCGAAAATACAGTATATTTTCGCTACACTGACTCCCGCAAATTACACCTCGGCAGGTGATTCCGCACGCGGGTCCACGTGGACCCACGTGTAATTGTCGCTGTTCACAAGAGCGAAAATGAGGTGCATTTGCGCTATACCAAAGAGCGAAAAGGGCAGTCCTGAAAAAAAACCAAGCGGGGTAGTAGATTTGATAACGAATTATGCAAGGAAGTTATTCCTGCAAAAAACTCTCCGAACTCTGCATCGTCTGCGGTTTTTGATGTTACAGTAAAATTGGTGTCGACCCCGGCTCATGCGCCAGTCTCATGCCTTGGGTCACTGGGCGCGACATGAAGGACCGAATGACTAAGTATTCGAGAACAGCTCACATATTCGCCTTGATTAGAGACGAAGGCTGTGGACGGATAAAAGAGGAGGGCAGGATATCATACTACATGACATCCAAAGACAAGGAAAATCTCAGACACGGGTTGAGGCAGGCTCTGCGGATCTTGGTTGCAGCTGGAGCGGCAGAGGTGGGAACACACAGAAGCGATGGCCAGAGGTTGAAATGCCAAGGTATTACAGATGAGGATTTTGAGGCGTTTTTAGATGAGGTGAGCATAAATGGAGGGCCGAGATTTCGAGTTTTTTGCAGGAATAACGTCCTTACAAAATTCATTATCAAATTCGCGACCCAGCTTGGTTTTTTTTTCAGATTACCCTTTTCGCTATTCAGTATAACGAAAATACCCCTCATTTTCGAGCGACAATTACACGTGGATCCACATGGTCACGCGTGGTGAGTCACCTGCTGAGGTGTCATTTGCAGGGTTTAGTATAGCGAAAATAGGCCAGATTTTCGCTATTCTGAAGAACGAAATTTCAATTTCGCGGAAACCAACAGCGAAAACCGTTGCGCTTTTCCGTTGAGCGAATTTGGCCAGAACATTTCGCTGTTGTGAAGAGCGAAAATGGCAGCCTAAAAACGGCAGACTCCATTTTTCTCCCCATTTTCGTGCAGACGAGGAGCCGGCCCTAAAATCACCTCCCCTTCAACCACCGCGGAGAGCCGCCCTGAATCCGGCCATTTCGTCGCCTGTAATTGCGGAGAGGGATTGTCTTGTCAAGATTTGGTATTTCGGTAAGTTCAATTTTAGGTTTAGTAGTTAGGTTATGCTTATGTCTGCAATGTTAGGGTTTTAGGGTTTCGTTGTTTGCTTTAGCGAATTATGAATTTCTGTGTGTGGTTGTAGTGGAGACACGTCGGATGTTGTTGTAGATCAAGTAATTCCATTTGTAGGACTATTTGTTCGTAAGAAAGTCACTAATAGATGTCAAATTGTTTGATGACAATTATCCGTAGAAATGACGGGCAGAAGGTCTGTTTTTCATGGGGCGGAAATGTCGACATTAGAGACAATTGATATGTCAGTTGTAGATGAGTACACGAATGAGCAATTAAAAATTTTAGATGAAGAAAACGATGAAGCGGAAATGTTAGCAAGAGAATTGTTTTCTGAAAATGGCGATGATGATTTTGATGACCTTTGTGTCGATGATTACGAAAATATTGTTGAAAGCACAGCAAATGTCGAAGTGGGAGAAAGTTCGCACGCCATGGAAGATCCAATGGATCATGAATGTGGTAATTATGGAAACGAGATGGATGATGCCCCTGCCGTTAACATTCCCTTATTTTATGATTACCCTTGTTTTGACAATTCTTGTGATTGGCTGAATGATCCAAATGAATATGATGGCTTCGTCACTTCCCATTCAAAAAATAAATTATTCAAGGGGCAACATTTTGTATCTAAGGACGCGGTGATACATGTTGTGCAATTGTACTCAATCCTCAATCGTGTTGAGTATAAAGTTGATAAATCAGAGCCATGTATGGTCAATTTGAAGTGCAGGATAGACGGGATCGGTAGAGTGCGATGTGGATGGCATTTCAGGGCAGTGAAGAGGAAATCTTCCGTAATGTTCGTTTGTAGTGTGTATGATGGTCCGCATACCTGCGACCATGACATAATACCAAAAGACAATTACCATTTGAACAAAGATTTTATTGGTTGGGAGATCAAGGACGTCATTCAAGAACGAGTACGTATCTCGCCACTTCTTGTGAAGGAGATGATACAAAAAAAATATGGATTCGACGTTTCATATTTGAAAGCTTGGTGGGGGAGGCAGAAGGCCTTGGAGATTCTTTTTGGTGATTGGCAGAAGTCTTTCGATCTGTTGCCATCCTACATGGACACTTTACAGAAGGTCAATCCGGGCACAGTTGTATATTGGCAGAAGACTGAGGTTGGCGGGAAGATGTACATTGACAGAATGTTTTGGTCTTTCAGGCCCGCAATTGAGGCATTCAAATATTGCCGGCCCGTATTGTCGGTAGATGGCACACATTTGTATGGGAAGTACAAGGGAACTCTGTTAATTGCGGTTGGATTGGATGCGAACAATCACGTGTTGCCCCTTGCATTCGCACTCGTGGAGAGTGAAAACAACTCGAGCTGGCCATGGTTTATGAGCTGTATTAGGAGGGGTGTAACAGATAGAGATGAGTTGTGCGTTATATCTGATAGGCATGCTGGCATAATGTATTCCATGAGCCAGCCTGAGTGGTCTCCGCCACGAGCGTATCACAGGACCTGCGTGAGACACTTTGCCAGTAACTTTCAGACGCGTTTGCGAAAGAAAGAACTTAAGAAGATGTTGGAAACAACTTCTTATTTAAATCAGCCTCGGAAATTTCTTCCTGCCTTCAGAGATTTGATTGATTTGCTGAAGTCTGATGTTGATATTTGTATGTGGTTGCGAGAGCAACCGAATGAGAGGTGGTCACTGGCATACGACGAGGATGGCAGGCGTTGGGGCTCGATGACAACTAACGCTAGTGAAGTGTTTAATGCTATAATTAGGAGTGGTAGAGATTTGTCTGTCACAGCCTTGGTTCATTACTGTTTCAAGCAAACGAACCATTACTTTGTTAGTCAAAGAGATCAGTATCGAGGCCACATGCAAGAGTATTCACCTAGGCTGGAAGAGAAAATTAAGAAGATGGTGACAAAGTCCTATTGTCATCGTGTAACCATGTTCAACCAAGCCACTGGAGAGGCATCTGTATTGACTGGCGGGTCGAATCATGTGTACACTGTACACATGAGGAACATGACATGCACTTGTTGCAAATGGCAGGCATTCCATTGCCCGTGTGCACATGCCCTTAAGGTCGGAGCAACATTGAGAACAACGAAATACTATGGTGTGGCAAATGAGTACAAGATGGAGGCTTATTAGAATACCTGGGCCCCGGTATTTCATCCCATGCCCGACAAGGCGTACTGGGAATTGGGTCCTTATCGGACACACCTACCTAACCCTTGGTTCATTCGACCAGCTAGTAGAAGTAGACTCGAGACGAGGAGGCATCAAAACGAAATGGATGGTGTTGGAAACAGCAAGAGAAGAACTACGACTCCTGCGATGAGGAACCAGAAGAAGTGTGGTTTATGTTATGGAGTTGGGCACAATCGTGGGTTGCCCGAATCGCATATGAAATATTTGTGTTTGTAATCGTGTTAGGAGGGTTTAGGTTGTTCACAAATTACGTTTCCAAACAATGTATTTGACATCTGTCATGTGTTTCATTTCCATTAATGTAATTTTTATTATACTTCGTTTATATTTTTTTACAAATTAAGTTATTGAAACTCTATATTTGACATCTATCCATGCTTCAGTAGTGAATGCCTCGCACACGTGGTGGACGTCGGGCCAGACCTGCTTCAGCACGTACTGACTCAGATGTGCAGGATCTTGCATTGTTAGACCATCCAGGTCCTATCGACAGTTTTGTTCTGCACTCCCAGGCCACTCACCGATCGAGTTTAGTGTCGGATGGCGAGGTTGGTTGTTAGTGGCTTCATGTCGTTTTCGCATGTTTATCTTATTTGGTGGTAACTTCAACTCTTGTTTTCTGTTTCCAGTTTGACCGTGTATGTGAGGCCACGCATCACAGGATGTGGGATCTGGATCCATGAGTCGCACCTTATGTTGCGAGGATGGGCTTCTACTCGTGGATGATGATGCATAACATGCGGGCGGATCATGCACTAATCACTGCTCTGGTCGAGCGTTGGCGATCAGAGACACACACATTCCACTTTCGTGGAGGAGAGATGACTGTCACATATCAGGATGTGGGACTTCTGACCGGGTTACCAGTGAACGGACGAGCGATCACTGGTAATGAGTTTTGTGCTGACTGGGACGCGTCTGTGAGGAGTTGTTAGGACGTGACCCGGAACGTGGCAGGTCACCATACTACATGCATCTGTCGTGGTTCACGAAACACATGTCGATTCCCCCAGACGATGTTGACGAGGAGATGTTGATCCGGTATGCCAGAGCCTACGTCTTATGCATACTGTGTAGATCTTTGCTCACAAATTCTACTGGTAATGAGGTTAGCCTGCATTACCTTCGTCTCCTTGCGGACGTAGACGCGGTTCGCACGTATAGCTGGGGAGGAGCTGTTTTGGCGTGGTTCTACCTCCAACTCTGTACTGCTTGTGCTGGGAAGCACAAGCAGATTGGGGGAGCATTGCTACTTCTCCAGTTTTGGTGCTGGGAGCGGATGCCATTGGGTCGTCCGCAGCAGGTTGGTCTTCCAGCACACCAGTGGCCTGATGAGTTTGGTGGTATTCCGCTGATGATGCCAGCCATATCATATGGGTAAGTACATCGAGATCTGAACATATTATCGTTTTACTGTTTTCATTTGTATATGTTGTGATAACCTTCAATTTTCTAATTGTAACAGACGATGGGCGGGGACGAGGAACTACACGCAGAGCCCACATCAGGTGCTGCTGTACTATCGAGATCACCTTGACCGACAGAGTCCAGATGATCTATGTTGGGAGCTGTATCACGATGATTGCCTTGAGGGGATCAACGAGATATGCCTACAGGGCCGCCAGATATGGACGGCAAAGGTTCCGTTGATATGCTTTGCACATAGTGGAGTGGCATTACCCTTCTCGGGTAATGCATCAGTTTGGTTGGCAGCCGCTTATTCCTGAACCTCATAGAAATGGCCATTCTGATCTCCATAAGGTCACAAGGAGGAAAGGAAAGTTAGTTTGGGCTTTGGAGCACGAGAGATGGATTGCTCTATGGGAGCAGAGAGAGAATGAGGTGGTTGCTGGCTCGGAGGAATATGATCATCACATGCATACTTCATATATGGCTTGGTATGACAGGATCACGTGAAGGATCGTCTAGCCCACCCACTTTCATATGAATGCCTATCAGCCGACCGCTGGTGAACGCACAACATTGGTAAGTTGCTCGAACTTATTTGTTTTACTCCGTAATGTTTGTTATGTGTTGCACTTACGTAAAACATCATTTTGCAGTTGAAGACCCTTGTGCGGTCGTGTAAGGCGGCTGCACAGATATTCCTAGGAGAAGACTCTGCAGTGAAGAGGGTGGCGCACGACTTGTTTCATTCATGTCGAGCTGATTTGCGTGACATGAATGAACTCGCTCACATTCCCATAGATCCCGAACTTATTAGAATGTCTGAAGGTTTCCTCAAACCGATTGTCATCAAATTGCATATATACAATTTATTATTTCTAACTTCACTTTCTAATCGTGTTGTGGGAGAGTCCAGCTCAGTCAGGAACACGGGAGTGGATGTCGACTCCGAAATCATGCATGATGAGATGGCAGAGGAGCCTCGGCCAGCGGAGCAACAAATACATCCCAGACAATCTACTCGGACCAAGAGGGATCGAATTTCTTATTCTCCATTTGCACATGAGCTACTAGAGCGTAGAGACCAGCAAAGGGAGCGGACGCGTAATGCTCGTCGACTTGGATGAATGATGCGTTTGGGATGTAATACTACTCTAGGCCTTTTGGAAATCCATGTTATCTTATTTGTAAACTAGCCGAAGCTAGTCAGAAACACTCGAACTTATTTGAATGTTAGCAAACTTAATGATCCGATGTTTTTGGGATTAATGTGCCTAAACCATACAGGAGTGCTTTCACTTTTTTTTTGTTTCTTCAATTCACTTGGTGAAATGGGGAGAGAAATGGAGTTTGCCGTTTTTAGGCTGCCATTTTCGCTCTTCACAACAGCGAAATGTTCTGGCCAAATTCGCTCAACGGAAGAGCGCAATGCGGTTTTCGTTGTTGGTTTCAGCGAAATTGAAATTTCGTTCTTCAGAATAGCGAAAAACTGGCCTATTTTCGCTATACTGAACCCCGCAAATGACACCTCAGCAGGTGACTCACCACGTGGACCCACGTGTAATTGTCGCTTTTCACTACAACGAAAATGTGGGGTATTTTCGCTATACTGAATAGCGAAAAGGGTAGTCTGGAAAAAAAACCAAGCGGGGTCGCGGATTTGATAAAGAATTTTGCAAGGACGTTATTCCTGCAAAAAATTCCGAGATCTCGGACGGAGCATTGGACCATGTACTGTTCGGCGCATCAGATGGGGAGCTGCAGAATGGGAGTGAGTGAGGATGAAGGTGGCGTGGATGAGAAGGGTGAGAGCTGGGAAGCCAGTGGGCTGTTTGTATGCGATGGAAGTGTTTTGCCAAGTGCTGTTGGAGTGAATCCCATGATCACCATCGAGTCCACCGCTTACTGCATCTCTAAGCGGATCGCTGAGTCCATGAAGACCAGAGGCTAAGACGCTTCATCCTAGCTTATAAGGCCAAAGGCTAAGACTCAACTATGCCAAACTGATGTATTAATTACCTGCAATAAAATTGCATTCATGGGGTGGGTGTTTACGCTCGAAAATGACGTAAATATTCATCAGATGAGTTATTTTCATTAAAAAACATTCATTTATATACCAAATGAGTGATTATGTTCATCAGATGAGCTGTTATGTTCATCAGATGAGCAGGTATGTTCATCAAATGAGCAAGTATGTCCATCAGATGAGCTTTTATATTAATCAGATGATATGTTCATCATATGAGCAGGTATGTTCATTAAAAGATATGTTCATCAGATGAGCTGTAATGTTCATCAGATGAGTTGTTATTTTTATCAGATGATATGTTCACTAGATGAACCATTATGTTCATCAGATTAAAATGTGAAATATTTTAATGAAAACGATACAAAACGATGTCGTTTTCGAGCGAGAACATGAATGAGTGCTTTAATAAAAAGGATATAGAATGACGTCGTTTTCGACCTAGAGCATCCATCAAGGTGCACTCAAGAATTTGCGGGACCTGGGTGGACAGCTGCCCCAGCTGTCCACCCAGTGGAACCGCCACTGCATGTATCAAATCTTTGCATGAAAGCATTCGGCTTGTATATTTCGGATAAAGTTTAACATTTTTGTCAGTCGCACGTCGCGTTCAAAAATTTAAATATTTTCAAATCTATTGATAAATTGACACATGATATTTTATATTTTCAACACGGCACGTAACATTTTCTAATTACAGCGTCCACAATGGGACGTGGTGGTCCGCGTAGGCACAGGCACAGTGCAGAAACAAAAGGCGGCTCTGTTTATTTAATAAAGAAACTTGTGTTCAGAGATATGGTTTATTGGTAAAAAGATAAGATTTACATTCATATGCAAACATGTTTGTGTATATATATTTTCAGAAAGCAATGGCTTCCTTCCCTTTTTACATCAATTATGAATTCTCGTCTGTGAAAACTGAAAACCATTATATTCTCTAACGATTCTAACTGTAAAAGCTCGCAATTTTTTTCATAAACAGAAAAAGAAAATTACATATAATGGAAACAAGGGGCACAAACTTGGTTTGGCAAGCCAGCAATCAGCACTCGACGCCACATTGTTTGAGGATGGGGCCAGTTTGCTTTGGCAAGAAAGGATCGATCCTGACCCAAACCAGTGAGAAAATAGATGCCAAGAGAATAGACCAAAGAACCACAATAGTAGGAGTCCAGTTTTGCCTTCCCATTAGACCCTTCAGGAACGGATACAGGTGAACAATTACCTAGAAAGCGAAAAAAAGCTTCCCAAACAATGGACCCCAAGAGCCATATCCATTGTTGATGGCATCTGAAACACCAGCAACAATACCAACCATATTTAGAATGATTAGAGTGGTTGGTGGGGTGAGAAGAGTTGTCCATTTGAAATGGTATAGCTCTCCGAACTCGAGTTTTTTGCAGGAATAACTTCCTTGCATAATTCGTTATCAAATCCACTACCCCGCTTGGTTTTTTTTCAGGACTGCCCTTTTCGCTCTTTGGTATAGCGCAAATGCACCTCATTTTCGCTCTTGTGAACAGCGACAATTACACGTGGGTCCACGTGGACCCGCTTGCGGAATCACCTGCTGAGGTGTAATTTGCGGGAGTCAGTGTAGCGAAAATATACTGTATTTTCGCTTTTGGGAAGAGCGACAATGTAAATTCGCTGTTGGCAAGAGCGAAATTGTCCAAAGCGGGTTTCGCTCTTCCGAAGAGCGAATTTTTCTAACAAATTTCGCTCTTCGGAAGAGCGAAATTCTGAGCCTAAAAACGGCAGTGGCCATTTCGGTCCTCATTTTCGCGCAGACGAAGAACGAAAACAAAAACGAACATTCCTGTATGGTTTAGGCACATGAGTCCAAAAAACATTGGAACATTAAGTTTGCTAACATTCAAATAAATTTGAGTGTTTCTGACTAGCTTCGGCTAGTTTACAAATAAGAAAACATAGACTTCTGAAAATCCTAAAGTAGTATTACATCCGAAACGCATCATTCACTCACGTCGACGAGGATTACGCGCCCGCTCCCTTTGCTGGTCTCTGCGCTCTAGTAGCTCCTGTGCAGATGGAGAATAAGGAATTCGATGAAACGAAATGGATGGCGTTGGAAACAGTAGGAGAAGAACTACGACTCCAGCGATGAGGAACCAGAAGAAGTGTGGTTTATGTCATGGAGTTGGGCACAATCGTGCGGGTTGCCCGAATCGCATATGAACTATTTCTGTTTGTAATCGTGTTAGGAGGGTTTGTGCTTCATTTACCACTTCATGTAATCGTACGTTTGCGAACAATGTATTTCACATCTGTCATGTGTTTTGTGTCCATTGATGTAATTTTTATTATGCTTCATTTACATGTTTTTACAAATTAAGTTATCAAAAATCTATATTTGACACTTATCCATGCTTCAGTAGTGAAGTATGCCGCGCACACGGGGTGGACGTCGGGCCAGACCTGCTGCAGCACGTACTGACTCAGATATGTAGGACCTCGCATTGTTAGACCATCCGGGTCCTGTCGACACTTCTGTTCTGCACTCCCAGGCCACTCACCGATCGAGTTTAGTGTGGGATGGCGAGGTTGGTTGTTACTGACTTCATGTCGTTTTTGCATGTTTATCTTATGTGGTGGTAACTTAAACTCTTGTTTTCTGTTTCTAGTTTGACCGCATATGTGAGGTCAGGCATCACAGGATGTGGGATCTGGATCCACGAGTTGCCCCTTATGTTGCGAGGATGGGCTTCTACTCGTGGACGATGGTGCAGAACATGCGGGCAGATCATGCACTGATCACTGCTCTGGTCGAGCGTTGGCGATCAGAGACACACACATTCCACTTCCGTGGAGGAGAGATGACTGTCACGCTTCAGGATGTGGGACTTTTGACCGGGTTACCAGTGGACGGACGAGCAGTCACTGGTAATGAGTTCTGTGCAGACTGGGGACGCGTCTGCGACGAGTTGTTAGGACGTGACCCCGACCGTGGCAGGTCACCATACTACGTGCATCTGTCGTGGTTCACGGATCACATGTCGATTCCCCCAGACGATGCTGACGAGGAGACGTTGATCCGGTATACCAGAGCCTACGTCTTATGCATGTTGTGTACCTCTTTGCTCACGGATTCTACCGGTAATGAGGTCAGCCTGCATTACCTTCGCCTCCTTGCGGACGTAGACGTGGTTCGCACGTATAGCTGGGGAGGAGCTGTTCTGGCGTGGCTCTACCGCCAGCTCTGTACTGCTTGTGCTGGGAAGCACAAGCAGATTGGGGGAGCATTGCTGCTGCTCCAGTTTTGGTGCTGGGAGCGGATGCCATTGGGTCGTCCACAGCAGGTTGGTCTTCCAGCACACCAGTGGCCTGATGAGTTTGGTGGTATTCCGCTGATGATGCCAGCCATATCATATGGGTTAGTTTATCGAGATATGAGCATACTGTCGTCTTACTTTTTCATTTGTATATGTTGTGATAATCTTCATTTTTCTAATTGTAACAGACGATGGGCGGGGACGAGGAGCTACACGCAGAGCCCACATCAGGTGCTACTGTACTATCGAGATCACCTTGACCGACAGAGTCCAGGTGATCTGTGTTGGGAGCCGTATCACGATGATCGCATTGAGGGGATCAACGAGCTATGCCTACAAGGCCGCCAGATATGGACAGCAGAGGTTCCGTTGATATGCTTCCACATAGTGGAGTGGCATTACCCTTCTCGGGTAATGCGTCAGTTTGGTTGGCAGCCTGGCATTGTTTGTCAGGCGCGGGAAAAAACTGTCTCAGAAATTAACCTGTCTGGGATGAGTGTGTTTGGAACACTCGAACAATTTGAATTCACTTTGTTTCCTGACCTTACAAGATTGGATCTGAGTGGAAATAATTTGACTGGATCCATACCGTCATCCATTGGCAGCCTGTCCAATCTCACCTTTCTAGACCTCAGCAACAATTTTTTCCAAGGCACTGTGCCTGTTGAAATGGGAAGAATGAGGAAGCTGAGGTATGCTTCTTTATTCAAGAACAATCTGAATGGTCAAATCCCATATCAGGTGAGCCACCTTCAGCAAGTCTGGTACTTGGATTTCGGCGCAAACTACTTGGAAACACCAAAATGGTCTGAGTTTTCAAGTATGCCGCGATTATCTCATCTCAGCTTCTGTTCCAACAAACTGCACCAGGGATTCCCAAGTTTCATTTACACTTGTCACAATATAACTTACCTTGATTTGTCATCCAACAAATTTTCTGGCATCATTCCGGAGACAATACTCTCCAGTTTGGGCAAGCTTCAGTATCTGAATCTTTCAGACAACTTGTTCACTGGACCGTTGAGTTCAAACATCTCCAAGCTTTCCGACCTCAGACATCTTCGTCTGGAGGGAAACAGTTTCAGCGGTTCAATTCCTGAAGAAATTGGTCTGGTTTCCAGTCTTCAGATTCTTGAACTTGACAACAATTCTTTTGAAGGGAGCATCCCCTCATCAATTGGTCAGCTAAAACAGCTTGAGATACTTGATCTCGCGATAAACGGCTTGAATTCTACAATTCCGTCTGAGCTTGGCCATTGCACAAACCTCACCTACTTATCTTTAGCTGTGAACTCTTTATATGGGGAGATACCATTGTCAATGAGTAAACTTGTTAAACTATCTGAGCTGGGGTTATCAGACAACTCACTCTCTGGTCAAATCTTGTCAGGACACATCACCAATTGGACTGGGATGACCTCTTTGCAGCTTCAGAGCAACAACTTAACTGGGAATATCCCGCCTGAGATCGGCCTTTTGAAAAGCCTCAAATTCCTCTACCTGTACAACAATTCCTTAACTGGTTCAATTCCGGATAGCATTGGGGATCTGCAAGAATTGACTCAACTAGATCTCTCCGAGAATCAGCTTTCAGGTCCAGTCCCATTCACATTATGGAATCTGACCAACTTAACTTTTTTTCAGCTTTTCAGTAACAACCTGACTGGCTCAATCCCTCCTGAAATCGGCAATCTGCAACTACTCACAATACTTGATCTCAATACAAACAACTTTGAGGGGGAGTTACCTGGTACCTTATCAGAACTAGCCAACTTAGAAACATTGTCTTTATTTGACAACAATTTCAGTGGCAGAATACCCAGTGATCTGGGAAAAAAATGTCCTGGACTAGTCCATGTGAGTTTCTCCAATAATAAATTTATCGGGGAATTGCCATCTGAATTGTGCAGCGGATTTTCCCTTGAGCAGTTTACAGTAAATGATAATAATTTCAACGGGACTCTTCCTGAGTGCTTGAAGAATTGTTCCGGACTGGTCAGGATCAGACTGGAGGGAAACCAATTCACAGGAGACATCTCGAAATCTTTTGGTGTTCACCCAGTGCTCCAGTTTGTTGCATTGAGTAAGAACCAATTTTGGGGACATCTTTCAGCCGAATGGGGGCAGTGCGTAATGCTCACCAATTTACAGATGGATGGAAACTCCATTTCAGGTAATATTCCAGCTGAGTTTGGAAACCTGACAGAGTTGCGAAGTTTGCGACTCGATTCAAATAATTTAACTGGGCAGATACCTGTCAAGTTGGGAAGCCTGAGCCACTTGATCAATCTCAGTTTGGGCCGTAACAATTTGACTGGACAAATTCCTCATGAAATAGGAAGTTTAAGCAAGCT
>NQLW01000865.1:76529-89722 GCA_002312845.1 Kalanchoe fedtschenkoi
GCTACATTAAAATAAACATTTCAGTAGGGGCCGTATGACCCTTCGAAACATAATGCGACTCGGCCACTTGAAGTTTGGCAAATTTCAGGGTGTGTTTGGTTGAAAGGAAAATTTGAAAGAAAGTTAGGAGAATTTTTTATTTAGTTTAGAGAAAATTTGTTGGAAAGAAAATTGTATCAAAAATTAGAGAAAAAATTAAAAGTAAAATAAAAGGAGTGTTGAAATTTTTCATTCAAATTTTTCATAAACCAAACAAGGAAAAATATTTCACTTTTTCTCAAATTTTCATTTTCATCAAATTTTACATTAATATGTTTGGTTTAGAATAAATTATGGGGAAAGTAGATTTTTCTGTGGAATCCATTTTATTTTCATTTGTTTGATTAGAGGTGAAAAATGGAGCGAAAATTCTAAAACATTTTTATTTTAAATAATTTTTTTATATATTTTCCATTAAATTTTTCTATAAATTTTTATTCTCATTTTCTCACAAGTATTCTTTGTTATTTTCTACTTTTTTTTCTAATCAAATTTTTCAAAAACGAAACACAATCTAACAGTCACTGATATAGAAAAGGGACTCCAGCTGGAACACCACAGCACGCCATCATTTACATAGAGCCAAGCTACATGAGATGTGTAGGAATATACGACGTCGTGCAGGTTTGTCCGCGATGGCAACGTCGAGTTGAAGCGACAAAACAAACGACACGCGCGATCGGCTGCTGAGGTGAGGTGAGCTCGCTACAGGGTCAGGTTGGACAATATCCTTAAACACAATAATCACTCTCCTCAATTTTCATTTCCATTCTTCGTTTTTATGCTGAAGAATCTCGTGATTGGCGAATTCCGATTGGCGGAGAGAAGTCCCACGTAAAGATTTGGGTGGAGGGTCTTTTTCTCATACCTCATGAACCCCATTTTGTTTGTTTTCTTGTTTCGGAGAATCGGAATAAGAACCCTTTGAAGTTTGTGCAAATTCATCACCATCTGCTTGCCGGAGTTGGGGTTTTGACGGTCTTTGTGTCATCCTAATTGGCGGTGAGACGTCTCTGCGCTTGCTTGTAGCCGGGTCTTGGAATCCAAACGTCTCCTATCCTGTTTGATTTCTGAAATCCGAAATTTGCCCAACTCAGATGCCATTCAATTGGCTCTGATGGTGACGACTGATCAAAGTCAAACCCTTCTCCACATTTCAACAAGTCATGAGAACATTACCATTTTGAACAAGTTTTTCTTGAGCTAGTTTATCATTTATCTTGTCTCCTTAGTAACATGGACTGAATTCTGTTTGAAGATCTGTTATCAGTGGTTTTGAAAATTGTGATAGCTCGTCCACCCTCGTGTAGTTTTTGCAAAAGATTGTTTCTGGCTAGAAAAGTTGTGTGGGATAGATGATGCGGCATCTTTACCAGCTACGATCTTATGTATAAGTTTTGCTTTTGCAGTTCGCATCCGACTGTTTTTTTTTGTGTGCTACTGTTAGAACTTGATATGATCATGTAAAAACCGGTATTTTGTTCAACTGAGCCGGTTATGTGGTTGTCTGTAGGAAAACCTTTTTTGCCTATGGCCAAAGATGCTAAAAAGGAATCTGAATGGATTGAAAGATTGATAAATGGAGGAGATGTCCCTTGTCTCGATCCAGAAAATTGTCCAAATGGTTGGGCTTCCCCGCCCGGAGACAGGTTCATGGTCAGAGGTCCTGATTACCTTGCTACCAAAGTCAAAATCCCTGGTGGTGATTATTTGTTGAAGCCCATTGGGTTTGACTGGATTAAAGGTCCCGCAAAGATATCAGAGGTGTTGAAGAATCCTAACTCCCGCATCAGGCGAGTCATTGATGATGTATTTACAGATGGTAACAGACCATTTATATGGGCAATTCATTTACAACTTCCCACTAAAGAGAATCATAGTGTTGTGGCGTATTTCGTTTCTACTGAGCCTGCTCCAGAAGGGTCTCTGATGGATCAGTTTCTTAAAGGGGATGATGTCTATAGAAATGCAAGGCTTAAAATGATAGCTAATATTGTAAAGGGTCCTTGGATCGTAAGAAAGGCTGTCGGGGAGCGAGGTGTTTGTCTGATTGGTCGTGCTATTACTTGTAAATATTCGGTTAGTGAGCATTTCTGTGAAGTGCATTTGGACGTGGGTTCATCCGTGGTTGCTAAGGCCATTTTCCATGTTGCATTAGGCTACATCAAATCCGTGACTGTCGACTTGGCTTTCCTCGTAGAAGGTCAAACTGAATCAGAACTGCCAGAACAGATTATTGGGGCTTTTAGGTTCTCAGAGCTTGATCCAGCTTCGGCTGGCACTCTTGAAGCATCCGATGGTGCCACAACTGGTCATTTGAAGCCTTCTATGTCTGAACGGTTGTGGAATTCAATTGGACAGAGTTTGAAGCAAATTCATTAAGCAATAGCAAAAGTATGTTACCCCTTCTACACCTTTTCTTTTTCCAATCTTCTGCTTAAACCACTAACTTGCCTTTTCCATGACCATTTTTTTCTTGCTCCGTTTGATATAGGCATTGACTTGCGGCAGAAAGCTTATAAAAGAAACGTATGGAAAACTACGGCAAATGTCAACATGAGTCTTTTAGTCACTGTTGCAAACTTGCAATGCAGCAGCTGTTGGTATTTGCCCGATCCAACATTTTACAAATCTTCTCCGTTTTCACTGTGAATAATGCGCACAGCCTTATGACTATTGAAGGCTCAACTGTTGTGCACTGATTCATATCAAGTCTGTAAACACTGTGTGCAAAAATATGTCAAATTATGGACTTGGTGCATTGGCTTGTTTGTTTGCGGATCTTTACGAATTCGCCAACCTTTTTGTCTATCAGTTTATTCGCATCAAGTGACCGGTGATTTGATGGGCAAATCTAGACCAATGTGTAGAATTTGTGGTTCTTGGCCACATGGTGGCAGCAAAGTTATTGGGGGTAATTCAACCTTATATATTTAGGAACTGAAATTTACAGATGAAACAAGGCTCCAGTTCAATTACAAGGCAGAGAGTATTATTACCAAAAGACACTACTACAGAAGCTCACAGGCTGCACACTCATCAGGGTCCTGCCTGCTCCAGATTCCACCAATCGTACAAAAGGTAGTGAATGATCAGCAAAGATTTCATTATGTAGGAAGCTGAAATCCGTAGGCACCAGAGCGTTTCAAACTGACCTTAAATAACATTGAAATGGCCCAATAATTAATTCATACCTTGAATGCCAATGTTTATGAGAAATGCCAATGTTATATTGAGCACAAGATGAAGAGGCCTTATATGAAAAAATGCCAATGTATCTGTTGAGTAATCTGGTTGATAAATAAGAAAAAAAAATAGTACATATCACGCAAGATTTAATGAATGTAATCGAAAGTGATGAGCAACTGTTTTTTATTGGTGACCGCATCAACAAATCAGGATTCAATCACATGATATATAATAATTGTAACCATAAGTACTGATTCACTAAATCACCCATGTAGCATACCGGGAGGCGAACCCATAACGTCCAATGAATTAGATGTCGTCGCTTCGCACCACTCTTTCTCTTCACTCCACTCCAACATATGTCCTCCATTCACTATATGAGTTATATCCAACAAATTTCCACCTTAATGAATATTTTGCTCCTTAGGAGATACAATTCGGGGTATCTCACACCTCTAGATGGCCTGGAGTTACATGATCTTCTAGCAGGTACAAACATTCAACAAGTCAAAATGTTGTTTGAACTTGTCTGTAGTAACTGATTTGATCAACATATAAGCTGCCTTCTATGTGGTATGAATCTTCTCTAACTGTATATACCCAGATGCAATCAACTCTCTGATCTTGTGAAAGCTCACATCAATATGTTTAGCTCTGGGATGATACATCTGATTCTTTGCTAAATGAATGTCACTTTGACTGTCACAATGCAACTGAACTCTACCTTGTTGAATATCCAATTCCTTTACCAACTCAATAAGCCATAAAGTCTCTTTCAGGTTCAACTACTGCCATGTATTTTGCTTCAGTTGTAGATAATGCTACAATGACTGAACATTTGACTTCCAAAATATAAGCCCTCCACCCAGAGTAAAAACATACATAGTATTAGATCTTATATCATTCAAGTCACGTGCATAGTCTCAATCCACATATCCAGCAACTGAAGGGTCATTAAGCTGAGTGCCAAACACAATGGCATGCCCTACAAAACCTCTCAGATACCTAATAAGACCGTTGTTGGACTGTCCTATGTAAATAAATTTATAATACATGGTTCACTAGCTAGTAGCAAGTACATGGTCAATCCACAAATATAAGGTTCATGCAGCTTAGATTTGATAATGGTGTTAACCACTCAACCTATACACTAAGTAGAGAAATCAGCAAATAAACATGTAGCTCATGTAACATGGCTAGTGATAGTGTTGATCATTAATGCTAATGATAATGAATCAAATTCAGCAAAAATATACACACTTATCAAATATGACAATGTGATCAGCTGTAAACAATTGCTCATACTCTACATTCATCATAACATTTAGCCAAATGATATAAATCATATATATCTAACATGCATTAGTTAGGTAATAAGCCTAGCAAAAGGCATATGCAATTGAGCTACTATGGTGAGGAGTTCAATCTATGTTATTTAGCTCACCCAAACTTAGAGCATGTTTATCTATATATAGACAAAAGTATCATTTATTTGTTACTCGACTAATTGGTACTGGCCCAAACCTTCACTACTAGATCAACAGTAAAAATCATGCGACATAACATTCATTCATTGAAGTTGTAATGTAATAAAGTAATCATTCAGTTGAAGAATAATAAACTTAGCATCAGAATAAGAATCTATTAAGGTCAAATATCTTACAACAAAGATTCACAAGTCACAACACTTGAACTACACAAGGACTTAGCTACCAAGGGCCATAGAGATAGACATAATCAGTTTAATATAGAAAACTCTTTCAAACTAACTCTCAACCACTCTAGAAAAAGCTTCCTTACTGTCTTCACTGCTCTCTTGAAGTCGTCAATCTATGCACGACACAACACACCATCCCTTGAAAAGAAGGTGAAGACTTCTTATACATGTGTGGATAACTTACTACCGAAGCAATGTGATCTATACTATTTAATGTATATCTTCTTAATGAATATCTTCCGAGATTCTATTTAGATTCAGACTTGTATGCTCAAAGAAATCAGAATTGAAAATTAGAATCCCACCAAATTTACTTATCTTTCTGACAGAAATATGCTGAGATTTAGGCTCTGATTTTTCTTAAGAAACTGCAGATAATCTTTTGATCTTTTTATAGATGTTTAAATGGCACAAATCGAACATTTGGTGTGAAAGATACGTTACTCAAAAATTGGAAGATTATGTTGTCTGGTTTAGGAAATAATGTGAACTTCGCGCACGTGTGTCATTAATGTTTCGCACGCTCGGCTCTTGCGCGCAGCCAACCACTGACGTTAGTTTCTTCTTTTTCCTGAATATGACACGTGCCGGCGTTTTCCACGTACGTCGCGCGCACGGCTGATGTCCCAGCGTGCGAGTTGCTTGTTATCTGGTAGAAATTGTCTTTTATCCGACTTTCTCTCATTGTTTGAATTTTTCTCTAAACTTCCTTTTTAGCCCTTTTTCACTTTAAGCTTGAAATAGAAAAGTCAGCTAAAAGCGTTAAATAACACTCAAGACCGGTTAAAAATTATATGAGTTAAGTATAAAACAGACCGAATAGTATACTAACTCTTGATCGTCCTTGAGTAAGTAATAAAACTCAAGGCATGACAGCAAATAAATGTATGCCACCATTTGTAGTTCCGTTTTAATGTATCCTCACTTTAGTGTTCATTTACTATCCAAACCTACAATTAACTCACTTACAAACATCTAACAAAAAATCATGATAAAGACGAAGTCATTGACATCAACTTATTAAGCTTTTATGTGCGCACCTGCCTTCACATGCATAAGTTATTTTTAAGAATAACCAATAATAATAATATCAAGATATGAATAAGAAATGAGCATGTTTTACTAGTTATACACAAATATACTGCTTACTCTTAATAAAATAGGAAATAAGTGGATACCCAAATCATGGTTTTGCGGGATATCAACTGGTGGCTTAGGACACAAGCTCATATTCAGAGGAGCTTGACAATTTAAACTTTTAGTTTTATGAAAATACAAGCTTCACCCGCAACTCTTTCAAATATAGCTTTATTTTTCTTCTCATTTTTTGAAGTTTCCTTTTTTGTAACTTTTATTATCTTTGATTTGTATTGGCCATTAGGCCGAAAGGTGTTTTTTTTTTGTAAGACATGTTTTCAAGAAAATATAGGTCTCTCATATCACATAATTTTGAAAAATATTTTCAAAAGCATTAACTCATAGGCAATATCCGAACCAAGTCACACTGTAAAAAATTACTAAGAATTATCTCAACACAAGCATCAACGTGATCTGACAAGATTTTTTTTAAGTTCTCCAAAGTCTCAAACCAAATCATCTGATTAAACCAAGCATTATTTTTAAAAAAAAAATGTTTCAAATAGTATCATCTTGTGAGAATTAACTCAAACAAAAAGAAAACATAAAAATAATGAAAATACTCAAGACTCTATTAAACACTAAAATCGACTCTGTTAAACACTAAGTGATGATATATATCCCCACCTCACCCTAAAAATTAATTGTGCCCTCACAGTTCATAATCATATATTATAGTGAATGAAAATAAGTAGGAAAGAAAAAATACATAAATCTCAGTTTGGACAAATCGGTCTCCTTAACCGCACATTGACTGATCAAGCCACGTGCGCAATATCTTCATCCTTGCACACGACTTCATTGGAAAATCTCACGCGAGCTCAATTATAACTCTCTGATATCTTCCTTCTATATTTGATCCATTATTATATCTCTGCCCTTGTACATTGTCCACATCAAGATCAAAAAGCTTCAATTCATGTAGTAAAATATCAAAAAAGTCCTTGACCCGTAATATTATTAGTATTCAAAAATACCAAAAATGATTCCTAAATAATAATAAAATTTGAAGAGAGATCAACATATCTTAATATCACAAACATTTATTTCTGATGAGTGACATAAGGAGTACAATCTAATAGAATAAAAAAGTACTTTGCTAGTCTTACCTTTTTTCCGATTTCAATCTAATTCAGTTCGTAATAGAAATAAGGTAAATCTCAATCTTTAAAACTACATAAAAGATACCCACTTACCATATTTCCAATTTCACCTCAAAAAATCAAAAGGTTCAAAATTTATCTCTATCAACACAAATGGAAAAGGAAGAAGACAGATGCACAGTAGGGGAAGATGGCTTAATTATCTAGGGTAGGCTCACAATGTAGCTCACTCCTCGAGCACAGAGCTTGTCAGACACTAGTAGATTGCCATATGCCAGTCACCAGTGTCGGATGTTGAATATCAATCACCTCATTACTCTTATTTTTTGTTTTGTATTTTATTTTATTACCCGCACCACACGACAACCAAGGGCTGAGGTTTTGCAGTGACTCATGGGTGCACCAAGAGCACTCATCTAGATGGATGCTCTTGCTTTCAAATGACATCTTTTTACCTCATTTTCATTAAAACACCCCACTCTTCCTTAAATAAGCAGTAAAACAAAAAACAATCTGTAATAATTTAAAAAATATTTTAATAGAAAAGTCTAACTACAAAAATAAAAGTAATTAATTAAAAAAATTATATTTTTATATTCATTCAAAAATAATGTATTCATCTTATGAATATATTAACAAATCTGATGAACACAACAACTCTTCTAATGAACATATTATCAAATCTGATGAACATAATAACTCATTTGATGAACATATCATCTGATGAATATAACAACTCATCTGATGAACATAACATCTCATCTGATAAACATATCGGCTCATATGATGAATATATTGTTTATCTGAAGAATATATAATCTAATGAACATAGTAGTTAATCTAATAAACATATTTTCAGATCTGATGAATATAACAACTCATCTGATGAACAATACAACTCATATGATGAAAATAGTAGAATAAATATCAACAAAAGAAAATGAAGCTCATCTGATGAACATAACAACTCTTATAATTAACATATTATCAAATCTAATGAACACAATAGCTCATTCGATGCACATATCATCTTATGAATAGCTGTTCATCTAATAAACATGAATATAATATCTCATATGAAAAAAATAGTAGCTCATCTGATGAACATAATAGCTCATATGATGAATATTTCATCTCATAAATATAGCATCTCTTCTGAAGAATATATTATCAACTTAATGATTATAACAGCTCATCTGATAAGCATAGAATCTGATGAACATAACATCTCATCTGATGAACATATCATCTAATCTAATGAAAATATCATCCAATAAACATATTAGTTGATTTGATAAGCATATTATCAATTCTAATGAATATAATAACTCATCTAAATCTGACGAATATAGTAGCTCAACTGAAAAACATGTCATTTGATGAACATAACAGCTCATATGATGAACATAATAGCTGATCTGATGAATATACTGGCTCATATGATGAACATATAATTTCATGAACATGGTAGCAAATCTAACGAATATATTTTCAAATCTGATGAATATAAAAGCTCAAAGCAAATGAAACTCATCAGATGAACATAATAACTTTTCTGATGAACATATAATAAAATCTAATAAAATAATAACTCATTTGATGAATATATCATCTGATGAGCATAGTAGCTCATCTGATGAACATAATAGTTCTTCAGATGAACTTATAATCAAAAATAATGAACACAACAACTCATCTGATGAACATATCATCTGGTGAATATATTAGCTAATATTATGAACATATCAGCTCATCTGATGAACATGACAACTTATCTGAAGAACATGAAAAAAGCTCATCTGATGAACATAGTAGAATAAATATCAACAAAAGCAATGGAAGCTCATATGATGAACGCATTATCAAATATGATGAACATATCATCCAATGAAGATATAATCAAATATGATAAATATTATAATCCAAGTGATGAACATATCAACTCTTCTGATGAACATATTATCAAATCTGATGAACAAAGCAGCTCATCTGATGGACATATTGTAAAATCTGACTAACATAACATCTCCTGCGGTGAACATATTATTAAATCTGATGAACATAGTAGCTTATTTGATGAAAATGTCATCTAATGAACATTGTTTAAATCTGATGAACATATTTATTAATTAATGAATATAAATATGAAATTTATTAATTTAATTTTTTATTTGAATTTTTATAAATCAAGATAATATGCTTTTTAATTTTTTATGGTTTTTCAAATTATTTTTTTATTTTTTTACTGTTTATTTGAGAGAGAACAGAATGTTTTAATAAAAATGACGTCATTTTTAAGGGGCACCCATCTAAATGGATACTCTCGTTGCACCCCAAAAATTTGCGGGATTTTGGGTTATTAAGACTTTGTTCCCGAGTTTTGAGAGAGTAGAAAGGGAAGATTTGGAAGGAAAAGAAAAGAACAGAAAGAATTTGAGGGTGGAGAGAAAAATTAGGTGTTATTGAGTTTATGAGGGATTTGAAAAGATAAGAGTAAAAAGAGGGCAAAAATACTTAAATAACCTTACATATAAAAATAGAAATGAGAAAAAAAAAGAATTAAAGGGTATATATGTAATTTGGTAAGGATCCTTCCATTTCCGCCAAAATCCATCCAAATCCGGTGGAAAGGAAAATGGGGTATTTCACCCCCTCCTAATACCTCCAACTCCTCCCAAATCCGTTTTAAAAAAAATCGTTATGCTTCAGTATGTGTATGTAGTTGAGGATCATGAGCTAATCAATATTCCACACAAATGTGTTTCAAGACTGCTGTTTAGTCGAGGACAATAATCGTGTGCCTGTCTCAGCTCCCCATTGTTTAATGGGTTTAAGATAATCTTGTGCAAAATCGTTAACTAAAGATGTAATCTTAACTCCCCGTCGTCTGACCCTCATCTCTTAGAATGCCAAGCAGAAATGTATTTCATACTCTTTAAATCTGGTGGTAGATTAACTTGTCGAAGAACTATGAAACAAAATCATAGCAGTTAATCGTGTCAAGCAAAGTGGTGAAGTTACCTAGGACATTTAACTGTATTATAGAAGGCTATTCTATGTAACGTACAAATGATTACAACTTACAAAAGCCAGTTTATGCTGATGTTGCCGAGCCAGATGAAGAGAGGGAATTGAGACAAAGCAATGAAGAGCAAGAGATAGTGATGCCTACTTGAGTCGTAAGTCCTAACTTCAGCAAACAAAACTCTTTTCATAGTCTTCACCAGAAAGATACCCGAGCAAAGACATGCAAACGGCATCAAGAAGTAGTAGGCGTAGTTCCACACTATCCTTCCCAAGACAGCCAAACATAACCCGGTGAAAGTATAACCTGCATATGCCACGATGTCTAGCAATGGTGCCTCGGCGCTGCCCAATGAAAGTAACGACATTTTTAGCAGTGCTACTTGTAAAAACCAGCCAAATAATCCCTTCACAAACATCAAATTGAGAGCTTCCGGGGAGAACCTGTAGAGGAGTCAACATTAGTCTGAGTGAAAATGTAGTGGCGGATGTACGAAGGAAAGTAGCATACTCACTTTCCATGTAGACCCAATGAAAGGCCCGCAAGGACAATGTACGTTCCAAAAGCCATGAAAGGTATGTACAAATCTGGTGCATTGATATCATATATGGGGGGCCTATATGAAAGCCTTCCACCAACAGGCTCTGTGATTCTAGTCCAATGACCCTACGTTGGCAGCAATCCGGGGTTGTAAATTCTGGTAAAAAGGATTCAGAGACCCACTAGAGATTAAGTGAGATTCAGAACTTACCCGATGCAAGAATGGGAAGAAGACAACCTTCAATTTGTTTCTCACGTACTGGTCATTCACTTGAAAATAATACTGAGGATCGGAGAAATATCTGCTTATCTACATCTCAAACAAAAACAATCACAAAATTATTAAGTAGTTCGAGGGAAGAGAAAAAGGGATCTACAACAGAAACACCACGAATCATAAATATTCAAGCAATTTGATACCGTCAACTGCTAAGTTACTTACATTGCTCTGCACATATTCAGAGCTCGATCCTAGAATTTTCTCTCCATAAGCACCAAGACCGCCTCGAATAAGTCCAGAACTGGCTCCTGCAAATGCATTACCAAACGGATTTGGCTGAGGATTTGGTGGTGGTCCAGGCACGCCGGGTTGGCCTCCCATACCAGTGTACATGGTTTTCGAAAACACCAAGAAAATTAGGATCAGCGGAGACAATGAATCTGTAAATAAGAAAAAGAGGTGGTTTAGTTGGTATCGTGAATGTGCTGATGAGAAACCATAATTCTTAAACAATTGTCAATTACAAGTAAAGTTGCAAACATTTCCAGAGCGGGAAGAAGAATAAAAAAGAGGGTGGGGACCAAACTAGAACAAGAGCAGCTGCTATGAAATTCTGATTTAAGATATACACACATGCCAATTGGCATTATATATCATAAAATTTTAGCACATACACAAACATGCAGAGCCCAAGATAGAGAGCAAGTGATGACATGGTAGTGAATAGTTTTTTATTTTGTGATACATCAACATGTAGAGACTTACAAGTGAGATTTTTGACACAAGGGGAATGTTTTGTTTCAGGAAAGCGATGAAGAAAACAAAATAGATTCATGAGGAAATCTTCCCTCTTGTTTTCTTTGACTCATCATTTTTCACAAACCAAATATACAACCAAAACTCCAAAACTACAGCAGCACACTCTGCAGAATAAGAGGAAGAGAGTGGAGGACGAATGAGCTACTAAACTCCACTTCGATGCTTCTCATTCTTAGTTATCAATACGCCTTCCTTCAAAACAATTGGAGTTTCGGGGAGTTGATTTACCCTATATACTATCACTATGCTATTTGTAGCGTAACTATTTCTATGTAAAAAGGAATATATTCTAAACTTGATCCCGCATAAAGAAGCCCTGACTAAAATTAACAAGTATTAGAGGTGAACACGAGGCATTTCTTGCCTGCGTTTTATGTAACCAAGCAAGGGAATCTTAATATCATATTGTTGAGGATTGTCCTTATTTTTACGAAATCTTTAACAGCGTTTTATATCAGACTTGGGGCAGCAGGCTCCAATGGGTCATCTTGCGAAATCCAACGTTTACGGAATCTCAAGTTCTCTTTGCAGTTTTGTTTTACCATGAGCACTGACCAAGTATGGAGGGATAAGAATGATAAGATCTTCAATGGAAAGTCTCCCAATTGGACCAATGCTGGCTCCTCTTCATCAAACCAAAGCTAAAAATCAAGATCTGGCAGGCTCCAACAAGAAGAGATAGACGCCACTACACTTAAAAAATAGCCTGCTTGAACAGATTACATTTTTTATAGCTTTTGCTGACTTGATAGGTCAGTCAAGCTTATGTTTTTTCTTCTGTCTGTTTGTTTTTCAGTTGTTGCGTAGCTCTGAGGTTACAGCTTGTTCTAGGAGCCCTTTGTTCCATGTTTGTTGCTAAGGTTCTATTGTTTTTAGTTTTTGCATGTATAGCTCCATTTAGATCCAAGGTTAATAGTTTGCTGTTGTTTTTTGGAAACTATAGTTGTATTGAAACCAATGGCCCCTAAAAGGGGAAACAACAAAACTTACACAAACAAACTTAAACAACCCAAAAAAACTTCAAAACATACATGACGCTCAAACAATCCTGGAGCACGGAGCTAAACAATCAGCTAAGAAAACAAACAGAACTACTTCACTCTACGTCATTGGCAACTAAGAAGACTTCTGAATTTCCTACAACCTTTCATCGACCAGAGTCTTCTCTTCAATAGTTTGCTGTTGTTCCTGAGTTGCTCTATGCTGCATTTTTTTGCTGTATGATCAGTTTCCATAGTTGATCGGATATGCTTTGGTTGCGTAGGTTTCTTGGTACGAGATGCATTATTGTTGTGGGTAGATACCAAAGTAAACATGGTTGGCCCCTCTCTCCCTCCAGGTTGCAGGCAGGGCTTGTCTCATTAACTGCTACTACACAGCTCCCAGTACACATAACGCCCTGGT
>NQLW01000867.1:7007-19880 GCA_002312845.1 Kalanchoe fedtschenkoi
GAATAGTATTATTGAACTACGCAGGTGACATTCTATGGACTGTGCAGAATGCCGACTCCTCTAATCTTTATAATGTAATTTTACAAATCCTGATTCGTGTAGGAAACCCTAACTAGAAAGTAGGAAACACTGTTAATTTAGGAATAATAAACTTACGGATTTTCTTAGATATCCTAACTGAACTAGCTCCAATTCAATTGAGTTCTTTTAAGCCTATTTCTAACACTATTATCAAAATTTCACCACGGACTACAAGCTCAGCAGATAACCCCCCAAAAAAATAAGAAATCGGCAACTTCAAAATTTCAATATGTTGATGAGTTTAGAGACATAACCCAGTTGGCAACCATTAGCAGCCAACCCAGCTCTCATTTCCCCCTCCACACGCCACAAAACTGGCAGAGGAGTGGCACAGTCACCCTGCATTTTCCTGACCACCGCCGAAACCCCACAGGCTCCAAACCTCATCGTAAAAATAAAATATGTAATATGAATTGCTTGTTGAAAATTGAATGGAAATGAAAGATGAGTTAGAATTATTAATAGAAAAAAGTTGATACATTACTAATATGAAATTTGTACGTGTTTATATGTGAAGTAGCGATTTTTTAGAGAAGAGAATTACTTTATGATCATACATGTTGTGTGTACTTTTATTTGGAGATAATTGGCTTTTGTAGATTTATTTTAATATTTATGAAATAGGATAATTTATATATTAATAAAACACTGAATCGATTTCATAAACTGACCGGTTCATACAATTTAGCCAGTTTTCACTTGTTCGATCTGGTTGAACTCGGTTCTGAATGCATAGCGGTAATATAATCAGAAACGGACCAGACCAACCACCAGTTCCCGGTTTGACCGGTTGAACTGGCCGTTCCGGTTTTAATAACTATGATTTAAATAAAAGTAAAATAATAACAGAACCGGCAATCTCATTTTGGATAAATTCACAATTAGAGACATACTAATTTGGGGAATTAGAGATAAATTTTTATTAACTAGATTATATAATTAAGAGATAGACATGATTATAACTATAATTATCAAATGAAAATAAAAATAGGGAAATGACATGAATGGCATGTTAAATTTTAAAATTCAAAACACATGAGAAAAAAATAAAAAAAATTAATCACACATTATATTCTATTTTAAAATATAAATTCTAGTCTCTTTTACTTGTCACTTAATTAAAAAAAATTTATTTTATATGTCACTTAATCTATTTAATTCATATTTAATAACAAATCTATATTAAAAATTTATTTTACTAAATCATAAAAAATCACGTTAAAATTATTTTATCTTTTAATCTCGGCTACCAACTATTACTATAAAATAAAATAAAAAATAGAGAAGCAGTGAGAAGTATGATTTTAAGCTCAAAATGTATCAGAAAATGAAAACAAAAAGTTAAATAACAGATGATATGGCAATCTCATTTTAGACAAAATCGCAAAAGAGAAATATTAATGTAGGTATTAGAGATAAACTCTTATTAATCGGTTTATAAGAGGTAAGGATAATATTAACTATTATTATTAAATAAAAATAAAAAATCAGCAAGAAGGCGCCAAATATTTTCAACAAATTAAGAACACTAAACAACAAACATTTACTCCTTATGTCCAATTTTACTTATCACTCAACTGAATTTTATTGTTCGCTTTTAATTGTCACTTAATAATTTTTAATATGTATTTAATATTCACAACTATCTTAAAAAATTAAATATTAATAATTTTTTTATCATAGTTAATAAAAAAGCAATTCTAATTCAGTAATAATCCATCAATTCTATTTTTACACATAAATTTAAAAATATATATTAAATCCTTAATTATTAAATTCGCTCAACCGCTAGTATTAAATATTAGCTTCATCTGCTCAATTTAACCTTAAACGATATGTATAACATTAGAGAAATGTATTTATATAAGTTACATATATATTTAGATAAATCTTTATGTGTTGATATATCTCAGATCTCAGTTGCTTTTAGAGTGAATCAAAAGGCAAATGTGAAGAAATATTGCAGATCAGTTTTCTTGATTTTTACACTAAATTTAATAAATATTTTCTATTACGTAATACACTTGTATCTTGCGGGTTCCTAATGAAAGGGTAGCTTTTGATTTAAAGCGGCATACGAAATGCAACGGAAGAAGCCAATGCATGATTTAAAGCCAATGCAATAAGGAAGAAGACACGCTAGGGGAGATGAAGCGACATAGTGAGCGAGTCTCAAAACTTTATTATTGATTTAGTGATTAAAGCTTAATCAAATCACTGCTAAAAACATATCTTATTGTAACCAAAACACATATATTCGACCAATCCATAATAATGAGGGATTTATATACAAGGAGGAGCTAGCTAGCTTGCTTGCCCTTGAAAGAAGAAAACTAATCTGACACATGCATGCATGATCAACTCCACTGCTATAATATCTCAGAGTATCAGCCCAGCGGCACTACCACTACCATTACCAGCGTGTGTTGGGGCAAAGCAGCGGCTTCCCAACTTGATTTTTACACGCCTTATCTCCGTCTTCCCCGAACAACTTCGTTTCTCTGCTTCAATAAATTGCTTCACTTTCTCTGTCTGAACTCGCTTCCTCTTGCCGCCTTCGCTGCCACTCAACTCAGCAGCAGGAGCAGCAGGTTTCTTCTCATGCTTCCGCTCTTCTCGTCTTGATTTTGACGAACAAGAAGCAGCACCGCCCTCCTTGACTACCCGCGCCTTATTCTTCTCTTTTCTCCAATCAAACAATAATCCAGACTTTTTGTTCAAGTAATAGAACTGGACGCAGTCAGCGGTGGTTTTGCCGTCGATGTGTGAAGCTATTTTCTTGAAATCCTTCCCCAGCAGCGCCAGTTTCTTGACGAAGTTTTCTTTCTCGTCGGTAGTCCATGGATTCTGCAGTAGTGCTCGTGCCTTCTCCTCAGCTTCTGGATCTTCAACCAAGTCTGTGTACCTCGACATTATTCTCTCGGCTTTGATTCAGAACGAAAGCTGGAAAACTGAAAGGAGACTCAAAAAATACGCAGGTGAAATCGACAGTGCAGACTCCTCAAATATATATAGTGTTTTACAAATCCTAATTCGTCTAGGAAACCTTAACCAGAAATTAGGAACCAAGGGTATTTTAGGAATAATAAATTTAAGGATTTTTTTTTGTAGAAATCCTAATTGAGCTCAACTAGTAGCTCCAATTCAATTAACTTCTTTCAAGCTTGTCTGTTTCTACGTTCGTATTTTCTTATTTTAAATGTTAATCAATTATCTAGCGAATAGTATTATTGAACTACGCAGGTGACATTCTATGGACTGTGCAGAATGCCGACTCCTCTAATCTTTATAATGTAATTTTACAAATCCTGATTCGTATAGGAAACCCTAACCAGAAAGTAGGAAACACTGTTAATTTAGGAATAATAAACTTACGGATTTTCTTAGATATCCTAACTGAACTAGCTCCAATTCAATTGAGTTCTTTTAAGCCTATTTCTAACACTACTATCAAAATTATTTCACCACGGACTACAAGCTCAGCAGATAACCCCCCAAAAAAATAAGAAATCGGCAACTTCAAAATTTCAATATGTTGATGAGTTTAGAGACATAACCCAGTTGGCAACCATTAGCAGCCAACCCAGCTCTCATTTCCCCCTCCACACGCCACAAAACTGGCAGAGGAGTGGCACAGTCACCCTGCATTTTCCTGACCACCGCCGAAACCCCACAGGCTCCAAACCTCATCGTAAAAATAAAATATGTAATATGAATTGCTTGTTGAAAATTGAATGGAAATGAAAGATGAGTTTGAATTATTAATAGAAAAAAGTTGATACATTACTAATATGAAATTTGTACGTGTTTATATGTGAAGTAGCGATTTTTTAGAGAAGAGAACTTTATGATCATACATGTTGTGTGTACTTTTATTTGGAGATAATTGGCTTTTGTAGATTTATTTTAATATTTATGAAATAGGATAATTTATATATTAATAAAACACTGAACCGGTTTCATAAACCGACCGGTTCGTACAATTTAGCCAGTTTTCACTTGTTCGATCTGGTTGAACCCGGTTCTGAATGCATAGCGGTAATATAATCAGAAACGGACCAGACCAACCACCGGTTCCCGGTTTGACCGGTCGAATTGGCCGGTCCGGTTTTAATAACTATGATTTAAATAAAAGTAAAATAATAATAGAACCGGCAATCTCATTTTGGATAAATTCACAATTAGAGACATACTAATTTGGGGAATTAGAGATAAATTTTTATTAACTAGATTATATAATTAAGAGATAGACATGATAATAACTATAATTATCAAATGAAAATAAAAATAGAGAAATGACATGAATGGCATGTTAAATTTTAAAATTCAAAACACATGAGAAAAAAATAAAAAAAATTAATCACACATTATATTCTATTTTAAAATATAAATTATATTCTCTTTTACTTGTCACTTAATTAAAACTTTTTTTATTTTATATGTCACTTAATCTATTTAATTCATATTTAATAACAAATCTATATTAAAAATTTATTTTACTAAATCATAAAAAAATCACGTTAAAATTATTTTATCTTTTAATCTCGGCTACCAACTATTACTATAAAATAAAATAAAAAATAGAGAAGCAGTGAGAAGTATGATTTTAAGCTCAAAATGTATCAGAAAATGAAAACAAAAAGTTAAATAACAGATGATATGGCAATCTCATTTTAGACAAAATCGCAAAAGAGAAATATTGATTTAGGTATTAGAGATAAACTCTTATTAATCGGTTCATAAGAGGTAAGGATAATATTAACTATTATTATGAAATAAAAATAAAAAATCAGCAAGAAGGCGCCAAATATTTTCAACAAATTAAGAACACTAAACAACAAACATTTACTCCTTATGTCCAATTTTACTTATCACTCAACTGAATTTTATTGTTCACTTTTAATTGTCACTTAATAATTTTTAATATGTATTTAATATTCACAACTATCTTAAAAAATTAAATATTAATAATTTTGTTATCATAGTCAATAAAAAAGCAATTCTAATTCAGTAATAATCCATCAATTCTATTTTTACAGATAAATTTAAAAATATATATTAAATCCTTAATTATTAAATTCGCTCAACCGCTAGTATTAAATATTAGCTTAATCTGCTCAATTTAACCTTAAACGATATGTATAACATTAGAGAAATGTATTTATATAAGTTACATATATATTTAGATAAATCTTTATATTTATTGTCTTCAAATTTAATTTTTTAATATATTATATATTTTAATACAAATTAAATAACAATCAAGATGACAGTCATACTTATAGATAGATTCACGAATATTAATTTGGGAAATGAGAAATAGATTTTTACTAACTATCTTATTACAAATTAAGAGATAAGTATAACAATAACTATATTTATTAAATAAGATCATAAAAATATGGAAGCGGGGAGGACTGAGAATGAGCCATATCGGAAAATTCTGAATGCATCAAGTTTTGTTTTAACATATTTAGACAAATCTTTATTTTTAAATTTAAATTTCAATAAATTTAAATGTAATATATTTAAACAAAAGTTAAATATCATATATTTAACTAAAAGTGAAATAAAAATCGAAACGGCAATCTCATTTTGTATAAATTCACAATTAGAGACATACTAATTAGGGAAATTAGAGATAAATCTTTATTAACTAGCTTATTTAATTAAGAGATAGACATGATAATAACTATAATTATCAAATGAAAATAAAAAATAGAGAAATGACATGAATGCCATGTAAAATTTTCAAATTCAAAACACATGAGAAAAAAAAAATAATCACACATTATATTCTATTTTAAAATATAAATTCTATTCTCTTTTACTTGTCACTTAATTAAAACTTTTTTTTTCATTTTTATATGTCACTTAATCTATTTAATTCATATTTAATAACAAATCTATATTAAAAATTTAAATTTATTTCACTAAATCATACGAAAAATCATTTAACCAATATTTTCTACCTTTTACAGAAAATTTTAAAAAATACATAATATATATCAATTTATTAAATTAACAAATATTACTTTCTTCTTAATAGGAAATACGAAACTTCCATCTATAAATAACACATACACGCGACACCAACACACTCAACTCCATCCATTATCAAACCAGACACAAACCATAATAACCTCCAACTGCCTTTCTAATTTTTAATCTAACTTCTCTCTCATCTTCACATGACTCGCCCACTCAGACTCCTCCTCACCTCCCAACCTCCACCCCCACCCCTTGACCAGGTCAACTCTGATTTCGTCGTCATCCTCGCCGCCTTCCTCTGCGCTCTGATCTGCTTTCTGGGTCTCGTCGCAGTCGCTCGCTGCGCCTGGCTTCGCCGCACCCAGCACCCTCCTCGTCCTCCTCCTCCTGCTGCAGCAGCCAACAAGGGCTTGAAGAAGAAGGTCCTCAGGTCATTGCCCACCCAGCCTTATTCGCCCCAGTTTGCCGAAGCCGACTGCGCCATCTGCTTGGCCGAGTTCGCCGACGGGGATCAGCTGAGGGTGCTGCCCCAGTGTGGGCACGGGTTTCACGTGGCGTGTATTGATACCTGGCTGGGATCCCACTCCTCCTGCCCCTCCTGTCGCCAGATTTTGGTTGTCGGGAGGTGTAGGAAATGCGGCGGGTTGCCTCCCGAGAGCTGCGGGTCTTCCGAGGTTAGGAGGAAGGAGAGGGACGACGGTGAAGCGGTCGCCCAGTACTTGCCATAGCTGCTGCTGACTCATCATCCAGGCCAAAACTCAACTGAATTTAATTCGATTGGTTCCTCACATTCACTCAACACACAACCCATGCTGGAAATAAAGAAGCTTCTTTCAGAAAGAGCAGAGCAAGAACAGAACATGGATTTGATGGAATTAGGTGGCTAAACTAGTTTAGTGCAGATGACTAGGTTTGTAATAGGTAGCTGTTCTTGTTCTGAATTCATGTCTGGTAAATTGTAAATTTGGTAATCATGTAAGTCATTGGATGTTTTATATCTCCTTTTGGTATAGTTTGGTGTACATTTGACGGATAGATTTCAATGAGCACGTGTACATAGTTTGTTGTAAGTAGATGAGAAATCCAGAAGAAGCAAGAATACTAAGAAGATGCGTGCTCATTATAACTGGTTCATGATCTGGTCGTTCTTCACTCTTTATCTGAAATAGCCTACCTATCTATCAGTTGGATCTATGCGGACGCATTTGAATTTGCTGCCTCAAACAATGTACTTGGAGCATTAACAGTTGTGTTCACCCCAGTTTCAACTGAAGAGAGAGCCACAAAAAGGTTGGAGAGAAATGATTGTTGGGAAAATACATCGTTTGACCTGCTCAAAACAACAATCTGTGAATGGAAAACACTTTGCTTATCAACCGAATCACCGCAATGGTTTGCCTTAGAGAATATTCATCTCTCTATATGTGCCCATTTGTGTGTGAGGGTTCAAACGAAATTTCTTCCAGGATAAGACGGTTACAGTCTCTTCTCAACGCACAAGGAGAAGAGACCTCCTCGAAAACTTCTTCAGGTAGCCGGAACCAACACTCAAAATCTGAGAAAGGGAGTATGATTCTCTTTCAAACTTTTCTCATTTGTGTTTCACTCATGTTCTTCACTCTCATCATTAGCGATTGAGAATCCAATTTCTCCTTTAAATAAAAGGAAGAAAATAGTGAAACGAAAAGCCACATCGTGAAACACAATGTTCATTCCGTGAAACACAAAGACCATGTCGTGAAACGAACCATCTCTTTGGTTTCTCAACACAATAAATGAGAAATCGTATTTATCTTTTACATTTATGTTGACTTGAATCAACAAGATAAATACACAACTACTTATTATGTTGAACCGAAACAAGTCAAGAGATAATCGTCAAACCGAGTAAGCATGGAATCTCGTATGATCAGCTACTCTTACGATCCCAAGCCCATGAACCAAACAAGATAAAATAAAAGTGAATTGATCAGGTTCACTGTTATTTTTGAATAACTTTATCTAAGGATTTCAACCAAGAATTTGGTTCGTATCCATCATAGATAAACTTGTTACTTAATATGTTTAATTCAACACTCAATTATTGGAATTAAAATTAAACCATTAGGTATAATTATTGAGCCAAATTCCAACAATGGTACTGAAGTGAAGCTTTCTAAACACCATCTTGTTTGTATTTTCGAATGATATGTCCGGATCAGGACTATGATAGTCGATCAAGGCGCACGAGGGTTGTCACTCATGTTCCAACCTGAGAAGTATATCCACTGTTTCTCCAATGTGATGCCGTATGATGGATGGATCACTCAGAGACGCACTCATTGAAATATCAACTTGGTAGGAACATGTAAATATCTGTGTGTGTCTTTTTGAGGGGGATTGGAACATGCAGTCTTCTTCAGACAAGCTGGTAAAAAGAGAAGCTTTTTGGAGGAAGGGAAGTAGGATGGAGTGGGAACGGGATTCTTCTTTCCTTGTGTCTCCTTACCTACCTTGCTAAGCTAGTTGCACTACTCTTATTAAGCTTCTTTTTCAAGTCTTGGAAAGAAAACCACGCATAGCACAAGCAATGCTTTTAGTCAAGCAACTCAGCTTCAAGCATTAGATTCACCCTCAAAAAGCTTTGTTAATTAAGTGTGACTAAAGTTGGAGAACCGGTTCAGGTTCTAAAAACATAACTCATTTCAGATCAACAGAGTGTTCGATTATCAGCTTTGAAACTGTCTAACAATTTCAAAACCCTAGCTTCAAGCCCTGTTGATACCACTCATTTCAAGCCCTGTTCAAAACCTTAGAGAATCAATTAGTAAAAAGAAGAAGAGATTGTATAGTTTTGATTGGCATGATTTATTTTCTTTACAGGATACATATGTTAACTCCCCTTTTGAATTGATGCAGCTCTCAGCATTCAAAGATCCATGTGGATCAGATACTCTCACAACTGCGAATGGGTATCTCGACCCTGCGGCGCCTCGATCGATCACAAGTAGGGAGACAACAAGCATAAGCATCTCATCACCCAAGCAAGTACTAATGTCAGTTGAAGAAAATAGTTAGCTGTACAGTAAATAACCTTTGATGTAGTTGGTTGGTCAACACAACACTTCATATCGGACCACAATCGCAAGTGGGGTTTTGCTTGATCGAAAATCTAGCATTGGAGTAATTATTGGGTGGAATATGTATCTATGAAAATTCAAAATGACACATGTCGATTTATCATAAATTTGAAAAATTTTCAACACGTTACGTGATAATTTTCTATTGATAATGTCCCCTAATATTGGTATTGTGATTGTTCGGAGAGCCAAAGAAGTTAACTTTTCAGTGAGTTTCAATAACATAAAACTATGACTAGAAAACAATACCGGAAGGAATGAACAAACACACTTAAACTCCACAGATCATTACAATAATCATAAACGGCTCATCCCAAACCCAACCCACTATCTCATCACATACCAAACAACCCTCAACTTTTTCTCACTCACTTTACGCATAGTTTACAGTATTTTATTGCATTATTACACACCCCACTCATATTTCACACTCAGTTCTAATTTAATTTAATTTTTTTTCCATTAACCTAAAATAGTATGTTTGTCTTACATGTAGTGGACTTTTAAAACACTTACTAATATCCTCCATTAGCGAGTGATTGTTTATAATTCGAGTGTGTTTTGGTTTAGGAAAAATAAAATGAGATGAAAATTGAATTTCTCATGAAATTCGTTTTTTTTTTTTGGTTAGACGTTGAAATTTATAAAAAAATGGTCGAATATTTTTTATTTTTTTAAAATTTTCTAATTGATCGTCTCACAGCCCTTTGACTGTGTTTTGGCACCAAAAAGACATCAGTTAAGACGCCCCCCAGCAAACTCTGATTTAAGCTCAGAAATTATATTTGGCAGTAAGAGTAATTTTACTGTTCCCTAACATCAACTTTGACATTTATTAAGTAAAAAATAAAAGGGTGACATCGGTGAAGTAAAAAACAGCATTTTGTTATTTTTCTTCTTTTTAAAAGTTTTAGAGTATGTTTGTGGTTTAGGGAAATTTGGTAGAAAGAAAAAATTGAAGGAAAATAAGGAGTTTCTTGTTTGGTTGATAGAAGGTAAGGAAGAAAACATTAATTGGAAAATTTTATGAAAAATTAAATGAAAAATATTAATAAAACAAAGAGTGTTTTACTGCTTTCCTATGAATTTTTCACTTCTAACCAAACAAAGGAAAATTTGATGGATTCCATGTGAAATTCTTTTTCCACCCAATTTTCCTTTCCCACAAATTTTCTCTAAACCAAACACACTCTTAGGCTATGTTTGGTTTAAGGAAAATTTTGTGGAAAGAAAAATTTAAGGAAAAATAGAAAGGAAATGAAATTCTTGGAGGATTCCATCTAATTTTTTCTTGTTTGGTTTCATTAGGAAAATATCAAAGAAAATTGTTTGGAATTCATTTCATTTTCTATGATCATGGAAAGTTTTATGAAAAATATGTCAAAAATATCAATATTTCATCACTTCATACATTGAATTTGATGAAATACATTGAATTTATTTAAAAAATGATTATTTGTTTGAGATACATTGAATTTGATTGGATTGATTTGTTAGAGATAAGAATTACATTTTTCATCAAAATTTCCACCTAATTTTCTTTCCCTCTTATTTTTCATCTGAATCAAAAATGAATTTTACTAATTTTCCATCAAATTTTTCTTTCCTCCAAATTTTCCCTAAACCAAGCACAGAATTTTTGGGTGTTAAAGTTATAGAGTAATAAGATTTTCGAGTTTTCAAATTTTTAGAGTTTTTGGGCTCTCTTGTTTTAGAGTTTTCTGACTTTTTGACTTAGAATTTATATTTTCATGATTTTAAGTTTTTAGACTGTTTGGGACTATGTCATAAACATTCTAATACAAAAAATTTATGTTATTATGTTCGATCATTTATCTAATAAGGTGTTACGCTATATCCGATGACCCCGTAAACAAAATATTTGTATTTTACTATTTATTAAAAAAAAATTAAAAAAGAGTCCGCTCTTTGATTTTTGAATAATAATTCTTTAATTGATAAATTAAGTTATTATATTTAATTACAAATTTGACAATTATAACGTGGCAACAAAATTGAAATCTTTGTATAGACTGAAAAGTTGGATGGTAATGCTTCCAAATTTAAAAGAATAAAGTAATGATAGATTTTTATTACAAAAATTGACTCAACTCCCAATACTCTCGAGTACATACCTCTCAACTCTCTTATGAGTTTTCTCTTATAAAAACCTACAAAAACTTACACAAGGCTATAGAATAATTTCTCACGAATTCTCTTAGAGGAATCTCAATTTATTCCTACCACTAGGACATCCTATCTATAGATTACTAATACTAAATTAAATAGGATTTCTAATGCTCTCAAAATAATAATTTAGTAACTACCTAAAACAGAAATCATAAATGTTAAGAACTTTCAAATAAGTTGATTATCTCTCCCTTCTTCGACATTCTGTTTATAGATTACTAATATTAAATCAAATAAGATTTTTTATGCTCTCAAAACAATAATTTAGTAACTATCTAAAATAGAAATCATACATCTTATGAACTTCCAAATAAGTTGATTATCTTTTTCATCTTCACATATAGAAATCTAATTGATCCTCAACATGTCTTAGCATATACCATTGCTTTTAAGTTTGTTTGAATGCACTAATAACATTGAAATCAATTAAATATCATTCGCAATTAGAATATAATAATTATCACATTGTTAAATTAAAAAAAGGAAACAGCTTGACATGATTATAAATTATTCTCTTATTTTGGATTATTCACTTTGTTTAGGAGCCATTGAAAGAGGGATGAGAATGGAAGTGAGGAGGTCCTACCAGCCATTACTGATGGCGCAAAATGATCCAACAAATTAAGCACAGATTATGAATATAAATAATGTATTTTGTGCTGTGTAATCTATGCTCTTACCTCTGTAACATATACCGGACATTTGCCACGTGTGCCACACAAACCACTTTTTGTCATAAAATTTGGACTGGACTGCTCTCAAGTGTATCAATTCATCATATATTTATATTTGAATGAATCTATGCTAATGGCGCATTTGGTTAACATTATTTTCTTTAGAAAGTTTTTTTTCTCTTTTAAAACTCACGCACTCAACCATCAATAAAATTTAGGGTAAAGTACAAAAAAGGGGTATGTACTATACCCAATTTAAAAATCAAGGTCGAAACTTTCAAAATTTAAAATTTTAGGTTTTTTTATTTTTTCGGGGTTGTATTGTAACTTTCAATACTAACCCCTGCCTATCATAAATTATAGAAACTTAAGACCCCAAATTTCACCAACAAATATCACTGACCAAAAAATTTCACCAACAACCTAATACGTCATCATATAGTTTGATGCACTTCAAAATATCTCCAAAAATATAATATTCTCAACAAAATAATCTTATAACTTCAGAAGGTTTCACTGATTAAAGTGCTTGAGATGGGTGTGCTCTTCTTGAATTTGTAGTTTGTGATGATGTGTCATGCCTTCTAACCATTACACTAGATCCTCCACGAGATGGAATTAGAATTGGCCCTTCTTGTCGTGGCAGAATGTAGGGAATTGCATTGTTCGAATTAACATAAGGACGCTGCCACTCTCTTATTACTTGGTTGTCGACAATCTGCATACAATACATACAAAGTATTAAAAATAAAGAAATAAATATTGACATTATGAATTGAGAATAAGCTAAGTATACACATAGTGAAACACTGATAATG
>NQLW01000867.1:29706-41937 GCA_002312845.1 Kalanchoe fedtschenkoi
GATTTGCATAAAGATAATGAGCGACGCTTTTTAGTTAGAAGCATTGTTTATTGTGTGATGGCCTTTCTACGACATTTTCTAAAAGCATTGTGTTTTTCTTGTTGAAGAAAATAGACAATGATTTTAACTTATAAACGCCATCCATTGTTTATTAGGGTTTATTTAATAAAATTGAGTTGGACTTTTTAAGTCGGCTACTGTCTTAATTTTTTAAATGAATTCTTGTGTGCTTTTTACAATGCTTCAAGTCTAAAAGCGTCATCTATTATTATATCATTTATTTAAATTAACTTATATTTAGTGTACAAAATTACATGAAAAGTTTGTTTCAATGTGATTCACAATATATGATTTATACTAACAAAATCTTTTGTTGTCTATCAACTCTAAGGTCTTACATTTAAGCTTTGATGGTACAGTATGTGTATGAATATATTGAAGGTGAGCGTGAGCTAGTCCGCAGTGAGTTTGAGACCATTATGAACATCCCCTTGCCACCGAAGAAAATAATATAAATTTATTTTTAGATTTATTTCATTGGAATAATTATTATTCATTATTACAACCATGTAAAAAAATAATGTTTTTGTTTGATTGGAATGTCGAAATATTGTTATTATTTATTAATGCAATCATGTCATGTCATGTCATAATCAACTTGAGTGCCAAGAAAATTCAACGACATGATTACTCCCCCACATCGGAAATGGAACAGAGCTTATAGACTTGAGTGGTCGATTTCTAGTCAACCAAAAGTCCCACCACTGCATTACCGCTCCATCATCCCCACTAAGACAATTTCTCAAAAATATAACAAGCATCAAACAAACGATGCCGACCTTGTCTCATCCCCTCCCTTCCTCATCATCAAACTCTCACCTTCCAAATGCCCACCTGCCGGTCACCACCGCTCTGCTCCACCGTTCTTTGCTTCCTCTTCATCTCCCGCTGCTACTCGGCTGTCCAATCAGATGACTTGGAAACACTGCTTTCTCTCAAGTCATCCATCCGAAGTGCGTCCGACCCTGGCCTTTTTGACTCGTGGAACCCCGCCAATTCTGTATGCCACTTCGCCGGAGTTTCATGCAACTCTGACGGCTACGTGACACAAATCGAGCTCTCCAAACAGGGTCTTACGGGTACACTTGCCTTGGACTTAATATGCAAGTTGCCGTCTCTAGAGAAGCTCACTCTTGGTGCCAACTTGTTGTCGGGAGAAGTGAGGCCGGAGCTGAACAAGTGCGTCCAGTTGGTGTATTTGGATCTGGGTCAAAACTCATTCTCGGGCTCCTTCCCAGACATATCGGCCTTGAGTCGATTAGAGCATCTGTATTTGAACCACAGTGGATTTTCTGGTCCATTTCCGTGGAGTGCTCTGTCCAGCATGCCCAATTTGATCACCCTGAGCCTTGGGGATAATCCGTTTGACCCAACCGACGCATTCCCGCGGGAGATTCTCAAGCTGAAGAAACTGAGTTGGGTTTTCTTGTCCAACTGTTCCATACAAGGAACCATTCCTCCAGAGATTGGAGACTTGTCGGAGTTGATCAGCTTGGAGCTTTCTAACAATCATCTTTCTGGCATCATCCCACCGGAGATGGCTAAGCTACGAAACTTGTGGCAGTTAGAGCTCTACAGAAACAATCTGACTGGAAAGCTTCCATATGGATTCAGAAACTTGACAAACCTGGCCATGTTTGATGCCTCTGCAAATCATCTAAGTGGAGATTTATCAGAGCTGAGGTTCCTCACCAACTTAGTTTCCCTACAGATGTATCAAAACCAGTTGACTGGCGGAATTCCCGCCGAGTTCGGAATGTTCAAGCAGCTGGTCAACATCTCTTTGTACACCAACAAACTCACTGGCTCGCTTCCTCAGAAGCTCGGGTCGTGGGCGGAGTTTGGCTTCATCGACGTGTCGGAAAACTACCTCACGGGCCCGATTCCGCCCGATATGTGCAACAAGGGGACCATGTTTGCCTTGTTAATGCTTCAGAACAATATTACTGGATCCATTCCTGAGAGTTACGGAAACTGCACAAGCTTGGAGCGGTTCAGAGTGAGCGATAATTTGCTGTCGGGCACGGTTCCTGCTGCCATCTGGGGCTTGCCACTCATCAATATCATTGACATATCTTCAAATCAGTTGGAGGGTAGACTGAGTTCGACAATAGCCAAAGCTAAAGCCCTGACCACCATCAGGGCCTCCAACAACAAACTATCTGGTGAGTTGCCACAAGGCCTCGCCTCCGCAACATCTCTCCAAGCCATTGATCTGCAAAACAATCAAATTTCGGGTGGGTTGCCCAGCAAGATAGGCAACTTGAAACAACTGAGTACTCTCTATTTACAGAACAACAAGATCACAGGTTCTATTCCGAAGTCATTGGGCTTTTGCAGCTCTCTGAACGATATAAACATAGCTGAAAACTTACTCACCGGCAGAATCCCATCCTCTCTCGGTTCCCTGCCTACTTTGAACTTTCTCAACTTATCAGGAAACAGACTCTCTGGATCAATACCGGAGAGTCTCTCCTCTCTGCGACTCAGCCTTCTTGATCTCTCCAACAACAGACTAACGGGACGAGTACCTCAATCCCTTTCTATTGAAGCCTACAACGGCAGCTTCGCTGCCAACACTGGACTCTGCAGCCAGAATATCAAGTATTTCCAGCCATGCTCCTCTAGCAGATTCAGGCAGTTGAAGACACTCATAATTCTCTTTATCTCTGCCATGCTCATCCTCCTTTTTGCGCTTTCTGCTTTCATATTCCAAAAGAGATTCAGCTGGCGCCGTCAAAGTCAAGAAAGGTCTCTAAAGCGAGATTCCTGGAACCTGAAATCCTTCCACGTCCTCACTTTTACAGAGGATGATGTTCTGGATTCCGTAAAGCAAGAGAATCTGATAGGCAAAGGAAGATCTGGGAACGTGTATAGGCTGGCTCTACCGAGCGGGAAAGATCTAGCGGTGAAGCACATATGGACTAACAACAACAATGGCGACTCGGAGTCAGTTAGTGGAAGTCGGCCCATGCTGGGAAAGCGCCCAGGGAAGCTGACAGAATTCGAAGCGGAGGTTGAGATGCTGAGCTCCATACGGCATGTGAACGTGGTGAAGCTCTACTGTAGCATAACCAGCGAGGATTCCAGTTTGCTGGTGTGTGAGTATATGCCAGGAGGCAGCCTGTGGGATCAGATCCACAGCGGCGGCAAGTGCGAATTGGATTGGGTGAGCAGGCACGAGATAGCCTTGGGGTCGGCTAAGGGGCTCGAGTATTTGCATCATGGGCTTGATCGCCCGGTGATACATAGGGATGTCAAGTCTAGTAATATTCTGCTTGATGAGTTGTTGAAGCCGAGGATCGCTGACTTCGGTCTGGCCAAGGTGGCACGAGCTAAGGGCGGTGCAGTTGGATCAGACTCCACCCACGTCATTGCCGGGACACTGGGGTATATCGCTCCAGGTAACCCCAAAGTCACAAATGTAGTATCCAACTAAATACTTGATCTGAGTTTTGACGTTGACTGCATGTGCTTTTGTGTTTGTTTGAAGAGTACGGGTACACATACAAAGTGAACGAGAAAAGTGATGTGTATAGCTTCGGTGTTGTACTGATGGAGTTGGTTACTGGGAAGACGCCGATGGAGCCTGAATATGGTGAGAACCGGGACATCGTGCACTGGGTGTGCAGCAAAGTGAAGAACAGAGAGAGCGTCCTCAGTCTAGTGGACTCGAGGATTGCAGATGAGATGAAGGATGAGGCCATCAAGGTGCTTAGGATTGCTATACTTTGCACCGCAAGGCTGCCTACTCTGAGGCCCACAATGAGACGCGTCGTGCAAATGTTGGAGGAATCTGAACCATGCAAACTAGTGAGAGTCCCGGCGAGTAAAGACCTTGCGGCCAAGCAAGACGAGGAAGATGTAGATGAAGACAGATGTTTTCTTTAAGCCGAAGAAAATGGTATTTGCTTCCTTATACAGTAACATGAAGCCGTGCAGAGTTGATGAAGTGATCAGGCTACTTGGTATAGTTTGTTATTTGTGAGGTTTCATATTGTATTTAGCTCGTCCTTATACAGGCGCCTATATGAAGTCTTTAACGTCTATAACAATAATTTGCTAAGTAATAAAACGATGTGTTGCTACCTTCTCTCTATCTGTCACTTTTCCCAGATTCTAACGTTTCTCTGGCATGTCTTCGGTGACTTTGTTCGCTGGATTTTCACATCATATCAAAGCAATTAAGCTTCTAGTTAGCTTTCACATTTTCTCTTTAGTAGATTCTAGAAGTTCTTGCTAAGTTCTGAATGGAGAATCAGGAATTTATGACTCTAGCATTTGCAGCAACATGCCAATGATGATTTTGACTGACGATCCTAATCTTGTGAGTGCAGCAGAGATCACTCGTCACAACATTATGAGTGAATTCTTGATTGGCCCGGAAAATTATATGAAATGTAAACGTTCAATGGAAATCGCCATTTCGGCTAGTTTGAAATTGGGCTTCAATCATGGTGAATATCCTAAGCCTTCTAGTGCTAACTTGCGTTTGAAATGGCAGAAATGCAATGATATCATGATATCCTGACCTAGAAAATCTGTGTCGAAAGAGATTGTTGGCTCAATTCTACATGCTTCCGACGCAATGTCTGCATGAAATAACTTGATTATGCAGCTTTCTGGTTCAAATGAAACATGGATATTCACTCATGAGAAAGATCTTACTAATTTTTCTCAAGGAAAAATGACAGTGATAATGTTTTACCACAAATCTGTAGATATATGGTAGGAGTATTAGGCTAAGGAGCAGCTTCATGTATGCACTCATGGCCGAAGCTATGTGTGTTTTGAATATGTTCTCACCAAACAAGCTATTAAGCCTATACAATTTCAGGGGATTGAATGATTCCTTTGTTCCACTTAGAACACATACGTAGGCTCTGATTCTATTTCCTTATCTTAATATGGTGCATGCCATGACACTATAAGTCACTATAGAAAATATAATTTTTTGGAAAAAAAAAAGCAATTGGTCGGAAACATACTAAATGTATTCCGGCCACTTACTAGTCTTTTGCCAGTCAGAATTTGTGCTTTAAAATAAAAAATAAGTAACAAATACGTGGCAGGAAATGTCGTCTTATTTCCAGCCAGTTTCGTCCTCTTTCTATTTCTTCGGGGCTTTTGCTCAAAAAAATATATTTTTTCCCAAAAGTTCCAGCAAAGTGGCAGGAAATAGGATGAACTTTCTGGTATGTTTCCAACTAATTTAGCAGAAGCCGGAAAACTCAAAATCAGAATGGGGGTAAGTCCTTCTTTTCTCCCCCTCTTTCTCCCTCGTCATCTTTCCACTAGATACATCCCTTATCATGTCCCACTTCCTCCCTTCGCCATCCATTTGAGTCTTAAACCCATTCAAGCACCCACCACCATCTTCCCGCCAAACCAAAGCCCATCGTCTTCCAACGTAAACCCTAACCCTCACCTCTCCCTCCATCCTTGTCCCATACTAAACCCCAATTCTCCCTTCAAATAAAATTTTGATTTTAATTTTACAAAATGATTTATAAATGTACAAATGTGAGTTACATTATTGTTGGTTTATATAAGCTTATATCATTAATTTATTTAAAATATTTTTCATTAAACGAAAGAGATTGTTGGCAAGTTTTGAAATCAATGGCAAGGGTGCATGTCCTAATTTTCTATGCCATAAATATGCATTCTCATCCAGTGTAACTAAGCATTTTTCATTAAACGAAGAATCATCATGCAAATTCACAATATAAGTATTTCCATGCCTTAATGCAATAAATGCTACTTTATTATCTTTCAAAACTCTACAATGAGAGGATTCAAATTTAACATCAAAATCCATATCGCACAATTGAGATACACTGAGAAGATTATGCTTTAAACCATCAACCAATAAAACATTCTCAATGGTTGGCAAAGGTTTCTTACTCACTTTACCAATACAAATGATTTTACCTTTATTATTATCATCAAATGTGACAAATCCTTGACTTCTCGGTCTGATTTCCACAAATAGGCTTTTGTCACCACTCATGTGCCTCGAGCATCCACTGCCGGTGTACCAAGTACTAGGTGGAATTTCTTTTCTCACTTGTTCCTACAAAAGAGATAGTCTTTGGTTTTATTGGTACCCAAGCTACATTGGGTCCTTTTGTGTTAGTGACATGGACCACATTAGGAAGGATGGTGCCTTTAACAATTCACACCTAACAGTTCTTTTTAAACTTCTGCAAGAATAAGCATTATGACCATTTTTCAAACTTTTACTACAAGAAATAGAAGCAATTGAGCTACTTTCACCTTCTTTAGTAAACTTAGTTATAAGAGAAGAATTCCTTTCATACGGATCACAACCAAGTCCATTTTTAGAAATTGAGTACCTTTGAAGTGAAAGTAATTTCTCACATTTTTCTTTACCACTAGTAAATTTACTAACGACATAAGAAAATTCCTTTTTAAGCCTATCTATTTCATTTTCAAATTCTTCTTGTTTATGCACACATTCATCATGTAAAGAAGAATTATTAACTTCTTTTGTCCTAGGAGTAATCATGGCATTACTAAGATCATTCAACTTCATGCTCAATGAATCATTTTCTAATGCAAGTTTCTTATTAGTGTTTTTCAATTCTTTATTCATTTTAAGCATATTTTCGAAATCATCTTGCAACAATAAATAAGCATCATTTAAACCATCGTTAAGCAAATCATCATCTAATTCATAAAAGGTAAGAGAATTTACCTCATCTTCATCACCACTTGAATAAGTGCTTCTTGCCATGAGAGCTAGGTTGTTTTCTTCATATCTTTGATCATCAACCTCCTCATCGCTCCATGTTGCTACAAGCACTTCTTTCTTCTTCCCTTTGTCACCTCTGCATGCCTTTCGTTTCGGTTTTGAGGTCTAAGTAAAGATGAAGAACTTCTACAATCTTTTGTAAAGTGACCACTCTTTCCACATTTGTAACAAGCTTCATCACTTGCTCCTTTCTTTCTATTATAGCCACTTCTTCTATCATCTCCTCTCAACTCTTTTCTTCTGGAATTCATCAAGTTTCTGAATTTTCTTAAATTCTTTGCATACAAGGCCATTTCTTCATCATCTTTTTCCTCCTTTTCAAGTTCAGCTTCACTTTCTTCATTTGGAGGGGCACTTGCCTTCAAAGCAATAATTCTTTCTTACGATTTTGGCCTTCCACCACGAGACTTCAAAATAATTTCATAGTTGATCAAAGAACCAACAAGAGCATTGAACTCAAGTGTGTTGAGATCCTTGGACTCCATAATGGCCGTGACTTGAGAATCCCACTCTTTAGGTAAAGATCTTAAAATCCTCTTCACCTTCTCGCTATCACTCATATGCTTGCCCAAATTGCTAAGCCCATTTGTGATTTCGGCAAACCGATCAAGCATGCTAGATATAGTTTATGCATCTCTCATACAGAATATTTCATAATCATGAAGAAGCATATTAATTTTAGTTTCTCTTACGTGATTGGTGCCTTCATGTATGACTCTTAGTCTTTCCCACATTTCTTTCGCGTTAGTGTAAGAGTTGACACGATTCCTTTCCTCCATTGTGAGAGCGCAATAAATGATCTTCATGGCTCTCGCATTGACATGGGCTTTCTTCCAATCTTCATCATCATAGTCCAATTCATCTTTAGGTTCACCATTGTCTTTGGTAAGAAGATTTAGACCTTTAATGATCACCTTCCAATATTCTACTCCTTCGCTCATAATATGATACTTCATTGGGTTTTTCCAAGAAGCATAGTTAGTACCATTAAACAAAGGAGGACGATTATGAGTGTTACCTTCTTCGGCAATGTTTGATGAACCAAGGTTGTGCGCCATTGTGGATCTCCTCTAACGTTGTTAAGCTTTTTGACAAGAGACCTGCTCTGATACCAATTGTAGAAAGCCCAAGCTCTAGAAGGGGGGTTGAATAAAGCTTGATAGAAACTTTTTACGGAATATAAACTAAATCAACCACAAAGAACAAGGTGATTTATAGCGGTTCAGTACTAAGACCTACGTCAACTACATAAGCTTTCACTTAGGATTTTTCACAACCTTTCACTAGAGATCACTTTCGAGGTCAGTGAGAACTTTTACAAACGCTCGACTTACGGCTCAAGCACACCATACAACTTGATTTGATTTTCGGCTCAAATCTTACCAAACCAACGATTTGATTTTCGGCTCAAATCCTACCAATGAATGAGAACTATAGAAGTCTCTCAAACCTCACAAATAACTCAGCAAAGAAGTGCAATATTTTGGATATGAATTGAAAAACAAAATGCTACTTGCACTTACTTGAGAATAACAAGCCTTGATCTTGTAATCTTGATAGCTATGATGAATGTATCTCTTGGAGAGCTTCTTGTCTGAGTTTCTTGAGTGAAGAGGCCTATTTGTAGTGATTTTTGAAGAATATAGCCGTTTATAGCCGTTTGGAGAGCTTGAGACATCATTCCTTAATTTCAGCCACTATTGATGACTTTTTGAAATCTGGCAGCCAAACTAGCCGTTAGCAAATGACGACCTTCCACGGCTTCAAATGTAATCTCCACCGTTCAGAATTTGCTTCTAGATGTCTTCAAACTCCTTTCAAATTTCAGCCAAATCCAACTATGGGAACCCTTCCGATTGTTGAGTATGATCAAACCCGTCAGTGCAGAAAATTAATCTCGGCAGCTTCTGTTCCGACTTTGTTTTCTCCCAAACCAGCCGTTGAAATCCAATCTCCACCGTTCAGATTGAAGAAAACATATAGATGTATAAATTCTCCAAAATTGAGAATGATCAGACATGTCTACATGCCTCTTTTAAATTTTCTAACAAAGTAGTAAATTTCATAAGTCGATTGAACATTATTTCCAAATGCTCCAAATCAATTGTAACTTGAACCATTTGATCTTTTGAACATTTCTTGAATTGAATCCACTCCTTGAATAAGTTTCTTGAGTCCTGAAAACATTTTTATCTTTTTCCAAGGTTTACATCTTATCAAAACTTCAACTTTGAGGTTACGGTAAGTCATTGTAAATCATAATTTTCCAACATATCTTGGGGTGGAAAGTTGAATTCTAGAACAAGGTTGAGGGGATCCCATAATGCCCTGAAAGTGATCAATCAATGTAGATTTAATATCCTCAGGATCAGAAATCCAAGTTCCATAGCCATCTTTGTTGGAATGAAGTTGGAGGCTCTTTTCTTCTTGAGGCAGGCATGATAGAAAGAGGAATTGACATCCCCATATTTAGTCTAATTGATCTTAGCTTGTTAGTAAAGATAGATATATTCATATTTGATGAGCTTGGCCAAAGCATTTGAGAGATCTTTTTCCAATTGATGCAGCTGAGAGTTCATAAGGTCCTATTGAATGAAAATCTGAACAGTGGCGAAATTATCCCTAGCTTGAGCAATCTTGGAAGTTAAACCTTTCAAAGAATTCCCATAAGCCTTAAGGAGGTCCTTCTTCATACATTTGAGCTTAATATGAACATGGAACAAATCCCCGAAAGGATCAGAGGAAGCCCATTGGAACAAATCCCCGCAGTAGCGCGAGAGGCCTTGGATACAGATGTCAAACAAGATTTATAACTTTTTGGTAAAAACTAGGTCGAACAAAATGAGTTGGGGCATAAATTGTAGTGTTTATCTATTCAACTTTCGCACATAAATGAGAGGTTGTTTGGTAACAGAAATAAACTAATTCTAGGACACACTTCACCTAACTATCATGTAAACACTACTCAACCTAATAAGCCTAATTCATATTCTTGGTAGATAGTTTTTTATTTATCAGATTAGCATGCACATTTAGATAGGATCTAGGCAAACACTATGTAATTTCATGTTAACATCCTATACTAAACATGATAATTGACAAGATACATTCAAATGGAATTCAACAACATATGTAGCTTACCTGAATTCGGAGAGGAGAACAACAACCTTATCCCATCATTGTCTTCTCCGTAGAGCAATTCTCATAACTGTTATGAGTTCTCATTTGCGACTCATATAAATTAAGCAAATCGTATAATACGACAAATACAAATAACATAACAAGAAGATATGAAAAAAAAACTTTGAATTGAGCATCTACATAAGATAGCTATGGTCAATGAGCCCTGGGACCAGAGTTCAATACTCGTTCATGGTCTTAGATTGAGCCATGAAGAGAAGGAAAACTCAATACAAAAGAAACTAAATTACAACTACAAAACGTGTAGAGAGAGGCTCTCTACATGGTAAGCGTGTGTAGTGTTTCTTCTTCTCTTATTTTTTGAAGAGGTGTTGAAAGGCCTCTTATATAGTGGTGGGGAGGTTGACTTTCAAAGCATTTAAGAAGAGAAAAAAATTCTCTCCAATAATCCTCCTCCTTCATAAAGGTTGGAATTCCATTGAATAATCGTGGTTACACAACAAATGATTTAACATGGAACAAATGTGCTGATCATCCTTGCAAAATTAGCATGGCTTGCCGTCATTATGAGTTTTAAATTTTGGCAAAACAGCCACATGAAGACAAAATGAACAAAGAAAAATCAGGAGTTGTCTATACTAAGCCTGCGAAATATTTCAATGCTAACGCTCTGTTTAGATTGTGGAAATGTGAGGGAAGAAATTAAATGGAAACAGGAAGGCAAAATAATTTTTCCTAAACAAAATATTATGTTTTTTTATTGTTATGAATTGTTTTGTACAAATTTTTCGGGTAGTGAAAACATAAAACCATATTTTTCACTATTTGCCAATATCCAAAGAAGGTGTAAAGCTTTTTAGAAGTTGCGAAATAGAAGTCACTCCAGCAAGCTCATCTCAACATAACAAGACATGATCTAGGATAGAGTTTGATAAAGAATGTATATCAGACAATAAAGGTTGACTTGATAAGGAGATGTGCCTTCAAAAGAATTATGTTTTAATGGCTCTGACTTTGGTATTCAAAATATGGGCTCATAATTTTGATGTAAAAACAAGGGTTTCTCCACATTTAGTGGTCTCCAGCCTACACCATAGTAATAACAAAAGCTCAGTATAAATATTTGTTCTTTGAATCTGATCCAGTCGACCTACATTCTATGATTATAAAGAAAGGATGATTTAGATGCATACCTCAATCAATATCATATCGGACTGTTATCTAAGAACTCCAATAAAGTGACAATCCAAAGTCGAAAAAGAACAATTCCTAGAAATTTTCAACATGTCAGCTTCATAATCCTTTGTGCATAAAAAGATCATAAAAAACTACGACAGCAAAACGAAAGATCATAAAAACTGTTAACATTATGCTTATTATTTATTATCTCTGGTTCACAAATGACAGTTTGACGCAGAATAGCATACAGCTTTAACCGGAATTGTAGTGACAAAAATATCATCTGGAAAACTGAAGGACATTTCATAGTCTTCTTAAGCACCAGATCAGACCTCAACTGAATGCTTAGATATATAAGTGCAGTTATATTACCAATTTGCATATCAAGTAGATTCTAAGCATTTCAGATAAGAATGATGGGGCACAAATTCAGTTGCTGTAGGAAGTACAATAATCTCATATCCCACCTTGAGGTATATCTCATCACACAAGTCGCGCTTTAGTTAAAAAATATTGGGTGATAAGATGATGCTGGACATCATACGAGACAGTTTAGACATGCTGTGACTGACCTTCAGATGCAAAGTTTTTGGTGAGAGATAAATCCAGAATTTTTTGTGAGAAATAAATAAATCCAGAATTTTGGAATGGAGACCATCTCCATGGTCACCTAGGAACTCTGAGATATTGAGAAGGTTTGCATAGACTAATTGTGGACCAATGGGATGTGAGCGCTAGATGGTACATGGAGCTTCAACTATGTCAATAATGAATGAGCCAGTTGATCATGCATGGTAAGTACATTGACAAGATGACTTCCATTCCTTCAGAGTAAAAAGGTCATCTGATATTCCCGAAAAGTCTTCTCCTTCAACAGGTTTGTGACATATTTGCATTGTGAGCTTCACTGAGTACTCCATATGGTTTTATGGTCAAGACAAGTAATCAGCTGTTACCTCTGTGACAAAAGTCAACACACTTCTCAATTGCTTCATCACATACATCGAGAATTGAATCGATGTTCCCCTCATTAAAGTAAACATCCATAATCAAGCTGCAGACTTCTTTATCAG